>JAFNEN010000658.1:17500-233828 GCA_019343175.1 Oedothorax gibbosus | reverse complement strand
ATTCAGTAATTTAAATTTTAAATAAACTTCTAATTTAAATTTTTTAATGAAATTTGGAATGTAGCCTAATCTGATTTTTTGCTTTAAAATGACGTATCCCACTTGTCTGTGGGACTTGTGGTTCTTTCTGTGAAAGTGGGTGACAGACGGACAGACAGACGGACTGAACGATTATAAAACCTTCCACTTTTTACGTTATAAACGTAGTGTGGAAGCTAAAACTAAAGAAAACATGTTCAAATATATGTAATAATTACTGGACAAATTAACAATAAAAACCAAACATAAAGTCTTCGAAATGAGTTTTTACACGATAGGCTTTCAAAAAGTCGAATCTTGAAACATTTGCCATTTTCTCAACTTACGGGCTCAGCATCGGGATTATTATAAGTTACCCTTTATTATCGACCATTGACTTGATTATTAAATCACAGAAATTAAACACTTGATTACTGAATCAGCAGAAAGCTCATTTTGGCGTGGCAAATTTTCTTGCCAATCGTCGTTGAAGGCTGCTTTTGCATTCTGGAACATTGTTCTAGGTACAGAATTTTTGGAATCTGCATTGCACTTTTACACCTTTAAAGAATAATTCAAGTGTTGTTCGCGTTCTTTTAACCCATCAACGACGATTGGCAAGAAAATTTGCCACCCAAAAATGAGCTTTCTGCTGATGTTTATCAAATTAAGCAAAAGACAAATGAAGGTAAACCATGGTACTGAAAAATTTACGTCGAACAAATTAAGTTACACAAAAAACAAACCTTAAAAAACTTGAAGTTAACTTTTTTATTCGGAAATGAAGGTGTTAATGGTATTCCCAACGTAGTCGTTAATGGGTTAATCTATATTTTGTTCTTTTATGAGCATTTTAATTGCTGTATGCACCTATTAAAATTGCCGCTAACATAAAAATACTTCCTGCGATTCGTTTTCTTAAGTCTATAAGGATTTAAACGTTTTGAAGTTATGTGTTAGAATATGCACAAGTTTGTCGAGAACATGATATTACTGTCAATAGAATAACTGGAACCTTTGCGTGAGCTTTTTCGTGTGCATGTAGGAATATGACGATAAGAAACGAAGTGGGCGACCTTCAGCCATTACTGAAGATTTGTTGAAGACCTTCTGCCATTACTGAAGATCTGAAGACTTGAGAGCAAAGTTTTATTGTCGAATCCGGTTATTGTTGTCGGTTCAGTTATTGCCGAAACTGACGAAAAACTTCTACACGACAAACCTCAACAATGATACCAAAATGTGGTCATACCACAAGTACAATAGAAGTCAGAAGTGATCGTACATTTTGAAAAGTTCGGCATTTCTAAAATTTTACGAAAATAATTGAAATTTTTTTTACCTAAAGAAGTGCATATTTTTACAAATAATATACCCTTAAAATTTAATAGCTTTGTCTAAAAGCAGTTAAGAGCTAGTTTTCAGATTTTTGCCATTTCTTGATTCGTAATATATTTCAAAACATACAGAAAGGGTTTTTTTTATTTATCTTATTTTATTATAAAATATATGGACCAATTCCCAAAAATATTTTGTTGAAAAATTACATGTTTTTGCTCATTTATTATAAGATTAGAAATTTTAAATTTTTTTAGAAATTTTAAAACGTTTTAGAAATATTAATTGATATGAAGAATTGCATTGTATGTAAATTTCAGAAAACTAATACGAATTTTTAAAACGAGTTATAAGTACTTAAATAAAATACATCTATACAGCGAATGCGCCGGCATGTTCTTTAGGTAATTGTATTTCTAATAAATTAAGTAACTTTTAAAATGCAGTTAATTTAAATTGTGGGGAATGTTGCGCCAAAATAGTTAATTATAAAATAAATAGCATTACTTTTAACTAATACAATTTTAAAATTTTAAATTATATTTGTGTATCTCAGGAATAGGCCCGCCTTTTCGTATTGTATTATATCGTAAGTTTTTAAAAAAATAATAATTATTTATTATTTTATTTCAAAAATATTCACATAATTTTCTACCTTAATTCAATAATAACTAACAGTTGCCATTTAATATTCTATTATTGAAATGAAAAATAAACCAATCAAAAATAGCAACACACTTTAGTAAAAAATAAAATTTAAAATCGAAACTGGAGAAAGTAAATTTAAGTTATTAAGTTTTTAATTGAGTAATGGTATTAAAACTTATTTTTGATTTTTTGGTCACCAATAATAGGAGAAAATCGTTTTGTTTGACATTTGATACACATAAGCTGAAGTATTCAGCATTAAAAAAATTAAAGACAGTAAGAGACAAAGGATTTTTTGAGAAGTTTTATGTTAATCTTACCGAATCAAGAGCAAAAATTTGTCTCCAAAAAGTCACTTCGCTTTCGTAAACAACAAATGCAATTTTACAGCGTAACCTTTTTCAAATATGCTCATTTATTTCAAAAAATAAAATAGTTGACATCTTCCATTCTAAAGTAGATAAACTATATTAATGTAATAACTATAATAATGTAACTTAGAAAATATTTTAGGTCTCCCCAATGCAATAACTTTGAAAAATGTTTTAAATTTTATCGAATATACAGGGCTTTTGACTACCACTGTACCTCTATATCGAGCTGAGTCATGTCGAAAGATTGAGTAAAATACAAGCTTTCAAATACATATAAGATTTCCAGGAAAATAAGCAAGTCTGTGCTCTATCTAAAGGTGGTACTTTACTACTTTGAAAATAGCCCTCATATTACCATATTTAATTTACCTTTACCTTATTTATTTTATTACCTTTCTTCCTCATAAATAAAATGTATCACTATCATAATCTAATGGCGTATATATTTTGGACGTCTGGGTGGAAAATAAGGTATATAAACGTACTTAGAAGTATTATTAAATAATGTATGCTGCATTTCTCTATCAGATATGAAGAGCTTAGTAGAAAAACGGGCTAGGTGGAAAAAAAGGTGAAAACGAGATAATGAGTTTTAAAGTTTTTAGTTTTCAATTTTCCTCTCCTTCACAAAATCAGATTATTAATAGCAAGATCTTTTTGAGCATAATCTGAATAATAGCAATAATAGCAAGATCTTTTTTATTCAAAATGCTTGGTGAAAATGCTAGACGTAAATAAATATCCTAGATGAAAACATTGATGTGTTATATTCATGTGTTTTTACATGAATTATTACTGTACTCATAAATGTAATTGAAAAATTGCCATGTGATGCACATGAATTATTATATTAGACGTAATAATCGTAATTTTAAAACATTCTTTGATGTGACATCCTTGTGATAACATCGAACAACTACTTTTGGAAATTCATTGCACAATAAGTAATATCTTAAAAATAGACAATTAAAAGTTTTGAACTTAAGTTTTACAGAACATTCTAGCTGAATTCTTCTGGTCTATATTTTTTTCTAACAAAAAAAATAATTAGTTTACTGCTGTAAATTTATTTACTAAATTAATATAACTTTAGTAAAAAAATTGCCAATACAGACAATTCCAAATTACGTCACAACATTAATTTTAGTAAGATCATTCATGCTAGCTTCAAACAACTATATCCATGTAAGAAATGTTCTCTACTACATTGCTTACAGTGTACGTGAATAAATTTACGTAAGTTCCACGAGTTTCACAGAAACGATGGGGCCGGGATGGCCGAGTGGTTTAAACCATTACGCAGTCTGCGCGCTGTAGCGGGTGTTTGTTCGATTCCCGCTTTGCCATGTGTGTAATTTCCTTTCTCTGTGACTGTAAATTTTTTTTCTGTATCTGTCTTACTTGGCAAAGGCTTATATAAGCAGGTCTCTGATCAAGCACACAAGCCGGAATATATATGTACCTACCCATCAGAAACGATACTTATAATTGAACCGCCATTCAAAATTAGAGGTTCGTTTCCAGACGTCCTTGCGTAGCTTCGATACAGTTCCAGACACTATAAACCATAAAACTGAGATAACTGTAAAATCAGCAACTCAATTCAAGTCCCGCGGTAAAAGGTTAAAAAGTAAACCACTGTGATGAAAAAAAAAGGTCAAACTTGGCAACTTAGCGTATGTTTGCGAAATAAAGTTGACTTTCAGTGGTTTAGGTTTCAGTTGATTACACAGTTCAAAATATTTCTTATTTGTCTTTTTCGATAAAAAAAGAAATCAGGTGCACTTTATCTGAATGAAATTGAATTTCTGGTAATAATTATATAATTAATAATTAATAATTAATAATTAATAATTAATAATTAATAATTAATAATTAATAATTAATAATAATTAATAATTAATAATTAATAATTAATAATTAATAATTAATAATTAATAATTAATAATTAATAATTAATAATTAATAATTAATAATTAATAATTAATAATTAATAATTAATAATTAATAATTAATAATTAATAATTAATAATTAATAATTAATAATTAATAATTAATTAATATAATTAATAATTAATAATTAATAATTAATAATTAATAATTAATAATTAATAATTAATAATTAATAATTAATAATTAATAATTAATAATTAATAATTTAATAATTAATAAAACAAAGTGGACAAAATTCTCTATATTATGGCCTTTTTGACATAATTTTTACTTTATTTATGATTTCTTTTCAGCTCATCTTTATCAGATTCTTTATCTTTATCAGATTGCCTTTAAAACGAACTTAGAGTTTAATCTTAAAAAACCCTCACCGTTTAAAGAAAAAAAAGTAACTTAGTATTAAATAATTATACTCACCTTCAAAACTTTTTTTCCCCGATATCCGAAAATTTTCAGCCATATCAGAAATAAATGTCTTTGGTGTCAAATGTTGGGTACATTTGGTCCAAGCTAATTACTTCTCATTAAATATCCTCGTTAAATATCGCACCGTACGCGGAAAAGTGACCTATCGGCCAAAGTTATAGGATGCAAAATTTCGATATAATCGGCATAGCGATGCGAGCCTTAGTTCGCCTGCAATTAATATATATGTCTTTTTTCCGCGTTTGTTTTTGGATGAAAATGAGCGGGAAAGAAAGACCTATCGCACCTGGCGATGTTTCGCTATGTGTTTGCAGCTGTTACGACAATGAAGCTAAGTTGGAAGTGCTTAAATGGAAAGGTGAAAGCTTTGTTTTGCAGTATTTAGTACAATAAATGCATACAAAAAAATTCATATATTATGTATAGATTGCAAAATGATATGTCAATACATATTTTTTTCTCAAGTTAATATTTTAGCAAACGATAAATAGTTTTAAATCGTTTTCAACGTCGGTATTTTACTATAAATCTAAACGCAATTGCTAGAACTTGACAGTTTGCGATATAAAGTCAATGAATTCAACTTCATACTTAAGGTATTAGGCATCCCTACAACTTTTAAAATTTAAGACTATTTTTTATATTTTCATGAATTTTAAAATGATTTAAAATTTTTAATAATGCTTCAAAATTATTTTTTTAAATTTTAAACATGACATATAGTAAAAATTTAGATTGAAAGGTTTATGTAAAAAAAATTTGGATATCATTTCTTATATATCATGTCAGTCCTAATTTTGTAAAAATGATTCGTTTCATAACAATTATTTTTTTTATATAAACACATTATTTTGATTTCAATCATTGAATATATTAAATTATAAAAATAAACCTGACTTAAAAATAATATCGTAATTACATGATGAGAGAAGACTTATTACATAAAGTTCATTAAATTGGATAAACAAGCTTTTTGTTAAATTTAATTTTAAAAAATATATTCGTTTTGTTGGTCAATATTTTATTAGATTATAAAAATGCATTAAGTAACTGAGTATTCTTCATAAGTATGTTTCCTTTATATTTAGAATGAATTTCTCAACAAATTTTTAGGACCATTCTTTAAAAGAGCCGTATAAATTTTTAGTAAAACTTCAAATTATCAGAAAATCGTTCCAAATGAACCTAGATCAAAAATATTTGGCATGGATATCCTTTTTATGAGTATCAAAAGATATGCATAGCATTTTTTACTTTAAATTTGCCTTTGCTGAGATATTTTTAGATAGGTCGCTCTTTTGCGTAAAAATATGAATGATTTTGTTCAAGAATAAAGTTAGTATTAGAGTTTTATGTTTGGGCCAAACCCTCCAGGACCAAAGTTACCCCATTCGATTGTATCGATATTATCTCTCCTGGCTTTCTAAATAATTTTGATAAGGGTATTGCAGAAAAAATTTGTTGGAATATGACTGGACTTTTAGGGAAAATAAAAAAATACTAGGGAAATTAAGCAAAGAAGAATGGATAAACAATTATTTTTAATACATTCACTATATTTATGTATATATAAAATTATAAAATAAATGAATATTCTTAAACATGAAAAGGAACGTGGTCTTACCATAAATGCAGCCTCACTTTAATCGAACTACAGCAATTGAACTATAAGTGTCCAGATAAGCCGGACATGTGACGTGTGATGACAGGCAATGAAGAAAAGGAGTTTAAATAAGCTCTCGACACTCTTTCTGCCAGAAATTGTGTTATCTCTTATCCTGCTGCCATCTATTGGGATGGGGAAAATAGTGAAAGTTTTGCCTTAAGACCCGATTGACCGCGGGTCTCCAAACCAAAGTGCCTGCGTGTTAATCCAATGGAAAAATGATTATTTTCCTTGCCACATTTCTCCGGCTGGCTGACTTACAGGTTTCTATAATCCTGTGAAATTGGTTTGAATATTAAGTGTAAAATTAATTATTGAAAACTAAAATTCTGGGATCCCCTGGCTGACCTGTGTCTCTAAAAAAAAAAATGAAGGATCCACTTACGGTCAGTAGTGCTTCCTTCTATCGCGTTGCTTTCAAACGCGGGAACCTGAGTAGTAGACCCGAACAAAGACATCTAGGTACTGGTAGTAGTGCTTCCCTCTATCGCGTTGCTTTCAAGCGCGGGAACCTGAGTAGTAGACCCAAACAAAGACATCTAGGTACTGGTAGTAGTGCTGCCCTCTATCGCGTTGCTTTTAAACGCGGGAACCTGAGTAGTAGACCCGAACAAAGACATCTAGGTACTGGTAGTAGTGCTGCTCTACGCGTGTTTCAGCGTGACTGTTCCCGAACAAACAGGTACGATAGGGCCGGACTTTACCGATTAGTTGCAAGGACAGGCGATTTTGGGGCCTTCAGGCCCCGTACATTTTAGGGGCCCCGCAACTTCCAAGTCAAAAGGGCCCCCTCAGAATTTACGTTTTTGCTCACGAAAAGATTTTTTTTGGAAGTTGGGAATTTCTTTGCTCGAGTTGAAAAGCAAACACAACACAAACCCTAAAAGGGGCCCCAGATTCACACCCACCTCACAACACGTGGTAATGGCACAAGAGAAGTTTACGTCATCTGAGGCAATAAACATGGTCGGATACAATTACCACTGTCTTCTGCGAAATACGTTATAAGGGACTATTTTTGCAGCTTTCACACCCCTCTCCTACAGGGTTGTAACAAACACAAAAGCTATAGATAAATAGCACCTAACTTGGATACTTCGCTCTAAACTGGTCACATCAAGATGTCTTTGATGTAATAGTAGGTGTTCTAGTAGGAAGTAGGTGTTTTGGTTACGATTTACTAACGTTTAGGTTTGTCAAATAAAAAAGCTTATTAGGATTTTAAAAAAAACCATAAATACGCCTAATTTATGAGATGGTTTTTGAGAATTTTAAAAATACATGTTTTTAACTGAATTCCAACACATTTATAATTTTTGCTCCAAAACAAACAAAAATTATTATTATTTTGCAAACTTTCCTTTTTTTATTCCAAATAATTAAAAAAGAAAAGAAATTTGGTATTAACATTGCAGAGATTTCCGACCATTTTTTATATCCTTCTTTCAAATTCCGTTCTAATTTACGATATTAAAATATATATATTTTCATTTGATAGGTATGACAACATGGACCAATCTTTTCTCCTGTATGTCTGTACGAAGAACATCAATATTCACGCGGACAGAGACAGTAGAATCAAGCCTTAAAGTGTAACAAGTATCAGTGAAAAATTTGCAAATCATTTACTTTTAAATATGAAGTAGTAAAAGATACAAATACGTATTCGACGGAAATAAAATATTGAAAAGTTGGTAAGACAGATATAAAAATATCTACATGAAATCTATCACATACCACATAGAGTGTGCATAAAAAAAAATTCTCCCAAAATGTGACAAAATCATATTTAAAAAAATTGTACGACCCATTGCAAGCAACATTTAGCTTTATAAAAAATCATATTTTATAAAGTAAATAGGTAAACAGTAAAATAATATAGTTTTCATAATAAATTTTATTTCTCAAAAAAAAAACCACTTTCAGCTGAAAGTAATTTAACACCACAAAACACAAGACAAGATAATATTTATAATTTGGTGTGTGTGTGGAGGGGAGGGGTATAGGCTGTCGAAAAAATACTCTCCGTGAGTAGGGATGGTTGGGGATCGTCACCTCCACTTTCCAAGAACAAAATCCGAATCCCTATTGTCCAGTTTCTGCAAAAATTATCCGATTTTTATCAAAGCAGACGATGAAACCTTTTGGGTTTTATGGCCAAAGAAGATAGGCTGTGTCGTGGGTACCGGAGCAGGGTTTTTGTTTGAAACTCGAGACAATTGTTTACGGCCTCCCACAGTTTCGAATTTTTTTTTTAGAGGCACTAGTACGTTTTCTCAGTACTAACCAGATCCTCGACCGATTTCCTGGACTGGCCAATGGACAAAAAATAGATAGGACACTAAATTTATTGCTGGTGTGTCACTAAAGGCTGTAAGTTTAATTCAATTCTTATAGCCTCCGAATCCCTTTGGTGTTGGACAGTTTAGAATTTGACTCTGTGTGGAATCGTTGATTATTTTTTCTCTGTCTGGATCTAGTTTTTTTTTGTCATTCATAAGTGGCTAAAGGCTTATTTAAAGGTAAGATATTAATAAAAATTTAATTTCATTTAATGTCAAAACTTAATATAGTTGAGCTTTCGTAAAAATATAAATTTCGCTTTAATATGCACTATTTTAAAAAAATTTATGGACATAGTGTTCCGTGAGTAATTATTTAATTTTTTGATCAATTGCTTAAATTGTTAGAATTTAGATTTATTGGTATTAAGGGGGAATGTGCGCGCTGGACCGGGGGTCTCCAAAGCAAAGTGCATCAGTGTTAATCCAATGGCGAAAAAAATATTTTCTCTGCCACATTTCTCCGGCTGTATTGAATATTCTTTCAAGCGGATTTTTTTATATGATGCATGTAGCTGACTTACAGGTCCCGACAATCCCACTTTTTGAAATTGGTTAGAATATTTTTTATAATTTTCAATAAATAATTTTACCAAAATATTCGAAGAAATTCAAAAAGTGAGATTATAGAGACCTGCAAGTTATCTATATTATTATTTAAAAAAAAAGTTTGTAAAAATTTTCAATACAGCGGAGAAATGTGGCAGAGAAAAAGTTTTTCGCCATGGATTAACACTGATGCACTTGAGTTTGGAGACCCCCGGTCCAGCGCGCCCATTCCCCCTTAATAAATTAATTCCCACACAATTAATTCTACAATTTATAAATTTGGATTCTATTGATTTTATTTATGTGAGTTCTGATATACACTGAAAAAAAGTGTAGCATGTCTCCATGTTATAAAGAGATCGGGGAAGGGGGGGGGGGGGCAGCCAAGGGGGCCCCGTCAAAATCAACTGCCTACAGGCCCCTACACACCGGCCCTGAACGGACATGTGGTTGGTTGGTAGACATATATATTCAGGTTTGTGTGCTTGGTCAGAGACCCGCTTATAAACCTCGTCAGTAAGACAAACAAACAGACAACACACACATAAGTGGATCCATCTAATTTTAGAGACAGAGGCCAACTAGAGGATCCCCAAAATTGGCTGTCACCCCCAGAGGTATGATTTGTATGGAACTTGAGACTTTCGGACCAACAGATTTACGAGCAGACTCCGCATATACTCGACAACACCAACATCCATGCCTACCGGATTCGAACCCGAACCCAGAGGCTCCAGAGGCTCCAAAGGCTAGCGCCCTAACTGTTGCGCCGGGACATGTGGTATATCATCCTCGTTAGAGGATACTCGCATAGTAGACCTGAAGGCCGTGTTAGAGAGCACTGCTGTGGTGCTGCCCTCTAACATGCGTGTCGCATGAGGAAGACTCTTCGGCTCGGTGTTAAGATAACATGATAATTGTAAGAAAAATTGAAAGTTTCAAAAATTCAAAATAGGATTTTAGTTATTCTTTTAATGCAAGTGGTTCAAACTGAATTAATTAAAATATTTTAGCGGCCGATTTGTGGCGAGCCCCGATAGCCAACTGCGCATTTAATTACCAAGGGTTAGTGGCGATATCAGGAAGAACACAGATCACTCAAGTAAAACTTTATCAATTTAATTTTTGAAGGAAACAAAATTAATAATTCAAATCAGCCACAATTTTTAAGCAACTGTACTGGAAAAATGTATATATTATTGGAAACTCTTAAATTTAAAAATATTGAACCACACCCTTTGAGTGTGAGAAACTTACTTTGTAGTAAATAATTTTCACAAATAGATAGAATTTTCGAAATGTATTATTTTTCTTACTCTCATAAAAGGAATAATTAAAGAAAAGAATTTACCTTGTGTTCAGTAGAGTTTATTTTTTACGTGAAATTTTAAAAATAGTTTGATTTCAGTGCATCTGCATAATGATTACAACTTATAAATGCCCAAGAAGGCATGAAAGGAACGGCGTGAAAAAGGTGTCCATAATTAAATTTCCGATATTTAATGAGCTTTGGAAGAAAAACTATAAGTAATGAAATTTAGTATGTAGCTGATTTAGAATATGTGGAAACAGAATATCAAATAAAATAATTATTTTAGGAATTATTACTTTAATTATTAGAGGAAGCTTTTTATCAATTGCCAATCAATTTTGTCTCGAAAAGTAAATTCGCTCATAATTTTTTTTGGACTACTTTACTAACTGCTTCCCCGTTTCTCCCGAATAAAATTTGCTCATAATCTGAACCCTTTTAATAGTTAAAACTTGCAAACTACTGGTTAAAGTATTTTTTTATGAATTATTTTTTTAATAATTAATAAAAAAATATTTATAATTCATATTTAATTAATCATGTAGTTCAAAGACGATATACGATTTTAAAATTCTTTTCAAAAACATAATTAAAAAAAAACAATGATAGAGTTGAATTGCAGGCCAAATATATTTAAGTTTTATAGTGAAATTATTTAGTTTTTATAGCGAAAAATTGGGTTTGACGAATTAATGTTTTCTCTGAATAGAAATAGAACTATCCAAAAAATTATCCTGGTATATGAATCATAAAAGTACTATCAACAACTACAAAAATTTCAAAAATCTACTAGCCCTAACAGCCAGGTTTGTCACAGTTACGTCGCTGCAAAGTAATTTTTTGTCACTCTAGGTCACAGTCGCAATGTGACAAGTATGTGACATCACAGTGATATCGCGTAAGTCACCGTCACAATGTAACTGGTATCCGATATCAAAAGGATGTCACTATGCGATCTTGTAGTGACATCATATTGTGACTTGTATGTGATATCGCAGTGATGTCATCTAAATCCCAGTCACAATGGGGATATCCCACAGATGTCGCAATTTGCTCTTGTAGTGACATTACATTGTGACATGTATGTGATGACACAGCGATATCGCTTTAATCCCCGTCACAATGTGAATTGTATGTGATATTCCAGTGATATCACAATGTGATATTGCAGTGGCATTGTGTTGTGACTTGTATGTGATATCTCATTTTTGTCCCATACCAATGTGGTTGCAACATGATCTATGTGACCTTGCTGCGATGTCAAGTTCGTCGCTAATTCGCCACGCAAACCACCTAGGTCGCATACAAGTCGCAATGCGACATTGCTGCAATATTATGTTCATCGCTAAATCACATACTGGTCGCAGAAGTCAGTTATGTCACATACAACTCAAAATGCGACATTGCTGCGATATCATCGATATCCATGTTACGTAGAAGATACGTAACAAAAGCGGACCTTCAACTTCTATGTGACAAAAAAGTGACTGAATGTACCATCACAGCGATCTTCAGTGACTTGTATGTGATATCGCTTTTCGTCACATACTCGTCACATGGCTGTTAGGGAGCGCATAGACTTTGTTATGATAGCTTATATAAAAAAGCGCTCAATTTTAGTACTGTGTTATTCTACACAATAATGGGTTCAACTGTAAATGGCTATTTTTGTTATTTATTTGGCCTACTCATGTATTTTTATGTCTGCTGTTTTCATGCGAATGGTTGATGAATACATTCAAATATATCTCGAAATAAAATAACACACGTACTAATAAAATTAATTATAAACTTTTATTTACAACAAGAAATATACCATTTACAAAATAGTTTCAACGTGAAAGGAACAAAAATAGCTTGAGAAGTCCTTTTAATTGATATGTGTTTAGTTCAAATAATTAACAATTCATTGAAATAAAAATAATAAATTTAGTAAATATTTTAATATGTTATAATAAAACAATATGGAATTTTTTACTTTGAAGTCATAATATCCTTAAAATCATTTAGGTACTTATTCTTAATAAAAAAAAATTTGGCATATGTATGTTACTAGGAAAAATCAAATTAAACTTAAGAAATATTTTGTGTAGCAATCACGACACTGTTGAAATAAAAGATTATTTAACTAATAATGAATACAATAAAAGGCTATTGAAGGACATTTTTATGGTTGTGAAAATGAAGAAAGGAATGCATTGGGGGTATTACGAAATATAAATGAAAAATTAATAAAAATTTTCGAAAAGAATTGAGAAAATGCTAAAATCAAGAAATTTATGCGTTGAATAATATTTCAAAACTAAACAGAGCGTACTCACAAAGTACAAATAAGATGTACAATAAACATATATGACTAGAAACTCTCATCCATTGAAAGTATACCACTTTCTTGATAAAAAAAATCACATTTTAACATAAATTTTCTTCATACACGTAATGACATTTAGGATTTCAACTTTGAAATCTAATTTCTAAATTAAATGCATAATGGAGAACAACATTAATAAGAAAAATAAAAAGTACGTTATTTTTTAAATGTATTTCGCTATTTTATAACGTACTCCAAACAACCATTATTGTATACAATAGAAAGCAAAAAAATAGAATAGAAAGTTTCGCATATGATTTGATACATATATATTTTTCAGATTTTTCTGACTTAGATATTTTTGTTTTAAGGAGGATTGATACCTCGCATAACGTTTTTTTTATTTTTACATTTGCCGAATTCAATTATTTTTATACATAAGCAAAATCTATAAAAACAACTTTTCAGCAAAAAAAAATCTATGAAAACTAAAATTTAAATTTTTCATCAATTTTTTTAAAAACAATTTTTGAATTCCTACTAGTCTTCGTTTTATTGCGTAATAAAAATTTATAAGAGTTTCTTTAATAGATAACTTAATAGAATTATGTACTGCAATTTTAGTTAACATACAATACTTTTTTGAAAAAACCCATTCAAGTCAAAATTCAAAGGCAAAAATGAACAAAAAGGAATGCATGCTTCTTTAAAAATATTATTTTGCATTTAAAAAGTCAATAAAGCTATTTGAAGTCATTTTTAAAGTGCTTTAGAAGTTTGAATTAGCTCAAAATAAAAAAAATCTCGTCCGGAAATGTTGGCTTCTAAAGTTTCAAACATTACGGGAACACCAAGTTATTAAATTAAATTGCTCAGAACTCCTTCGGTAATATTAATTTTGAAACTGTTTTGCTGTATTTTGTAGGCCTTTGATATTATATTTAATTACAATTAAACGAAAAAGTGCAATTTTGGCAATTTTGAAGTACAGGACACCGTTAAAACCATAGATAACATAGTTAAAGTATTAGATTGGCAGATCACGTGACCTCCAATACTACCGACGGAACGTGCATGGAAACGAGAATAAGAGGGCAAATGGGCCAGTGTTGCCACCCCATTAAGGAGAAAAATACTACGAAAAAATACCATTTAATTCTAAAATTACAAAAAATACCATAAAATTACTAAAAAAGCATTTCACGTTTTTTTTAAAGTCACTTAAAAGATTCCGAAATTCAGCTAGTATTTTTATGGTATTTTTTTGCCAATCTAATACTTTAAGTATGATATCTATGGTTAAAACCTCACTATTTTCTGGATTGCTTATTGTTCTAATTAAGTCGAATTGTGTATAACAAATTGTCTTTAATTATTGAGTAGTAAAAAAAAAATATCCACTTTATTTCTGTTAGATCACGACTTAGTATTAGTGGATAAAATGGAATTGAGATACTCCATAACCTATTTTTTTTAATGTGGTTTGCTTGGAGACCTTTTTGCATTTAACACTGTGAAACAATCCATAATTTCTAAGACGAAAAATATCTCGCATTTTTTTGTAAAAAGTTACTGCACATCGAATAACCGATACCACTTCATAGATAGAATACCATAGAAATCAAGCTAAATGCGATTTTCATGTCTCACAAATTGGTACTGACGCATGAACATGGGACCATATTTTACTGATTTGTCCCAACATTCACTATATATCCATTTTTTTAAGGTCCCCGATTCCAATTTTAAAACAATAGTCGTTTGTTTACAATTAGATCAGGGACCAACAACCAACAAACCAGACAGCACTATATACACATTTAGAAGTTTTAGAATACATGTAAACCAAGTCCACTTTTATGTCATTTTCGAGTTAGCAGCGCAATGGCATGCACTAACTAGGTAGAATTTTACTGCATTAATGAAAAACAGTCCAGAGTTAAAAGGTACTGTCAGTCCCATAGAGCTAATGCATTAGTTTTGAAATCACAACTTTTGCAAAAGAATTTATTTGCCATGTTATCCTTTTTTACCAGGTTTAGGAATAATCATAACATCAATTTAAAATAAAATTGAAAAGAAAATATAACATCCGGTTATTTAATTATTAATTGATAAAGTTTTAAACTAGTGTCGCCATCTGCTGTATATTTTTGGCATTTTAAAACTTCAAAAATATGTCATTAAATAACTAGATAACAAATTCGTTTCAAATTTGTTTCATTTCGATGTTATGTTGATTCCTATACCTGGGGGGAAAGGGCTAACATGGCAAAGCAATACTTCTGCAGAAGTTGTGATTCCAAAACTGATGCATTAGCTCTATGGGACTGACAATCCCTCTTAAGATAATATCCGCTTGGAAGCAGCAATCATAAAAAATTTAAGATTTAATTTTGATATAAAGCTTTAACTTTGAAACTCTGTAGCACAAAGAAGCTTGGTTTACTTGTATACTGAGCCTCCCATTTAATGCTTATCCCAGAGAGAGGTGGGGCGAGCTTAGCTAGTCCTGTTAGATGGGCGATCCCAGCGAGCAGCTGCTGTCCGACTTGTGTCTCCTGGGGTCCTCCGGGGTCCACACTTTGGCCACCATGACATTCCCGTGCAGCGCGCTGGGCTTCTCGCTGCCCCACGACAGGGAGTGGCCGGCCAGGGGCACATTGTACCCGGCCGGGGCACCTGAAGGAGGAGATGGGTAAGTTATGATAAGTAAAGATGCAGAATACACTCAGTCAATAGCAACTGAAGAGTACAGGGGAAAAACAACTTCATTGCATAGGAATCTTCCCGTATTCTGGTGTGCTTGATGGCGGACATTGGCGACAGGAAACCGGTTTCTCTATTTTTCCTCTTTCGCGGTACAAACGTGTGACTCGCGTCCACTGATTTCTGGCGTGAATCAGGGTTGCCGCGAGAGAAAAACAAAGTGAGTAACCGGTTTCCTTACACCAGTTTAGGCGATGACTCGCTATTCTTGCCAAAGAGGCCTGATGCAGACAGATTCTTATGCAATGGAAATTGTTTTTCCCCTGTACTCGTCATTTGTGCGAGCTATCGGTATCTTTTGCGATTCTTCTATTTCAACGAATATGTCGATAATCTGAAATCTGCCGTGTGAAGATTAAATGAATATCATCAAAACTTTAGACGTGAAAAGGTAATCAATTTTCCTTTTAGAATTCTATTTCCCATTTTTATAATGGTGGTTTGTCTGAGTTTTTTTGTATATGCAGGTCTTTCATCTCCAATGCATGTTACGTTCGTTCGTGTCCTGATTCCCATATACGTTTTCAGAAAATATCTTTTACCTGCGCCCTTACAGACTTCTTTTTTCAAGTTTTACTGTTAACTACTACTGTTAAATTATTTTTACTACAAAAACATATAAAATGCTTTTTGTATGTCGTTAAAAAATTCTAGTTATCCTCAATCAATTATACTTTCATTTTTCAAGGCTGAAAAATGTTGACGCCATGCTACTGTATGTGTAAATTACAGCTCGCACTCCCATTTTTCAAGTTGGCCCTAAATTAATCTTTAAATATTTGTACTTTAAATACATAACAATTATCTTTTTTATAGAATAAATTAAGAGATTTCCAATGATATTAAGTTTTTTATAGCCATGCTATTGTATGTGTAATTACAGCTCGCACTCCCATTTTTCAAGTTGGCCCTAAATTAACCTTTAAATATTTTTACTTTAAATACATATCAATTATCTTTTTTATAGAAAAATTAAGAGATTTCCAATGATATTAAGTTTTTTAATATATTTTAACTAGGAGTTATAAGCATCTAAATGAACCTATGCCCCTCGTGAAGGACGCCATCTTGATGACGTCATAATGATTAGCAATATGGATGTATCCCAACCTGAAACTGCAAGAGAATGTGATCTATATATAAAAATGAACTTTAATTCCAAATTTGGTGTTCTATCACACTCACAGTTCAAGGTCGTTTGACTATGCCACCCCCAGTATAAATAAACCAAATAAAACCAAACGGGTTTAAGTAAATCACAAATGTGTAACATATACACTGAAGTGCCAAAATAACTATTATAAGCATACATCTGCGAATAAAGGTGTATAAAACCAATCGTCGCTATGTTCAGCAGCGTCTATGTTCTGCTATCATGAAAGGTTATGAAAATTGAAGGGATTTTGAAAGTATCGGGGGTTGAGAAGTGGAATTCCATATCCATGTATCTCCGAGGTGGAGATTAATTTTGGATTTTCACTTACGACAATTTCACGAGTGTACCATGAATATCGATAATCCAGTAAAACATCAAATCTACGACATAGCTTTGACCTTAAAAACATCGTGCAAAGCCGAACCATTGACAAGTGATCATTAAATGTGATAAACGTCTATGTCGATTCTATTTCGTACAAGTGTCGACTTGTTAACCATTTCATGAATATTCACCCATATGTTCTTCTTTAGCCGTATATATCACGTATCCGCAATATATCATGTTTAATGATTTTCGTCCGTCGTCGATGATCCGTTTTTGCATGATCTTTTTTAGGCCGCAGCTGTGTCGTAGTTTTAATGTTTTACTGGTTTATCGATATTCATGGTACACTCGAGAAATAGACGTAAGTGAAAATCCAAAATTCATCTCCACCTCGGAGATGCATGGATATTGAATTTCATTTCTCAACCCCCGATACTTCAAAATCCCTTCAAGTTTCATAAACTGTCATGATAGCATAACACAGACGCTGCTGAACATAGCGACGAACTTCGATTGGTTTTATACACCTTTATTCGCAGATGTATGCCTATACCAGTTTATTTGGCTCTTCAGTGTATAACTACTTTGTAAAAACAAGTCTGGTGTTTTAATTAACAAAAATTTAGTTGTTGTGCCAGAAAAATATCGTATAATTTACTATATATCTGTGAACTTTGTATACTTCGAAGAGCATATTTTTACAGCAAAATTTTGTTTAAAGAAAATAACATTATTTTTCTGTATCCATAGTTTTTTTTCTGTAAAATTAACAAAAAACTTTTACAGTGTAAGAACGAAACCCTATTTTCAATACTTCAACAAACAATATCGAAAACGAAAGAAAAAAAATTGAGTCACAAAAAAAAAAAATGTCCGATTAAATCCGCGTATACAGTGGTATTGCGCAGGAGGGTGACACCTGGTCTGTTCCCACGTCTTGCTTTTATCTCGTCCGTGGACACACGCAAGTTCCAAGGATCGATGGATTCGAGGCAAGGCGCCAATAGGAGCGTGTGGAACGATGGTAGAATTCCTGAGGTATTTTTGAATCCAAGTATAAAATTCTTGAAATGTTTTATGGTTTTATAAGATCGCATCATAGAGGATTTTGTGTTTTTAAGATCGTATTATAGTGATTTGGTGGAGAATTGGAATTTTTAAGGTAGAATACGAAGGAATAAAGATAGAATTCCTAAAGTATTTTGAATCCAAGTATAAGGATTTTTGAATTGTTTTAATTGATTAAGGGATTGTGTCGTAGAGGATTGTGGATTTTATGGGCGGTTTATAGCGATTTAGTGGGGAATTTTAATTTTTAAGTTATAATACGGTGTAGCGAAGATAGAATTCCTAAAGAATTTTTGAATCCTAGTATGAGGATTTTTTATTTGATTTAATGGTTTATGGGATTGTGTCATAAATTATTCTGTGTTTTTAAGAGTGCATTATAGGGATTCGTTGGAGAATTTCAATTTTTTTGTATGTAACATCAAAATGGAACGAATATATAAATCCTAATGTATTTTTTGAATCCAAGTATGAGGATTCTTCAATTGCCTGAAAGGTTTATGGGATTGCGTCATAGATTATACATTTTAGGAGTGGCTTATGGGCGATTCAGTGGGGAATTTGAATTTTTAAGTTAGAATACGATGGAACGAAGATAAGATTTTCTAAGTATTTTGAATCAAGAATGAGGATTATTCAATTGCCTGAAGTTTATGAGATCGCGTTATAGAGGATTGTGTATTTTAGGAGTGGTTCATAGAGATTCGGTTGTTGAATTATAATTTTTAAGTCTTAAAATCGATGCAAAAGAATAAAAGAATCCAACAGAAATTGTTTTACTTTTAGCACTGTAGTAATATTTCTAATAATGCAATTTCTAATTTACTCAATCAAAACTCAGACACATTTTTACCTTCTCGTGTTTTTCTATAATGACAACTCATGCTATAAGACAGACGGACAGACAGACGGACTGAACGATTATAATACCTTCCACTATTTACGTTACAAACGTAGTGTGGAAGCTAAAAAGCTGAGATAAGAACAACAGAACACCATAAATGCCTACCCCTGTAAATATTTTTACTACTTCTTATGCAAAAAAAATAATGCTAACACATCCATAAAAACAGTTTCCATGTATTTTATGGAATAGCGTCAGACCAAGTTGCACCTAATTTTACAGTGTTGACCAGTTGTAGTTGTCAAAAAAACAAATTTTATAGTTAACCTCTTGCGACCTGGGGACCCCATTTTTTAAAACCTCTCCAAAATCAATTAGCATGTTAATTAGTTTCGATATTGACCTGGTCCGATAGAAGAATATCCGAAAGTCTGTTTTCAGTCATTTATTTCAATAAAAAAATGAACTTAAACGAGGGTCAATACGATATTAGAGTTGTTTAAAAAACAACAACTTTAAACAAGTTCTTTCTTCAAACTTTTCAAAAAGTTCTTTTAGTAGTTAATTTTAAAGGCTTTTGCGCATTAATAATAATATATTAAAATTAACGGTTAACTACAAATAAGTGATACGGCTTTTTGTTTGCATTTATAGCACAAAAAATGTGTATTTTTAGAGCTTAAGGCGTGTCTCTCAGTAACTATTAAACATAATTTTTGTAAAAAATTACTTTGCAAAACATACTTTTTAGTATATATTTGTATGAAAAGTATGTTTAGATAAAGAATATACGTGTAGGATTTTGCCGAGATCTTAAAAGGTTAAGAAAAGTGTAACTTGACTCACCCCTGTGGCAGTGTATGATGACTTTCTTGGGCTGCTCCTGCACTTGCGCTTGCAGCGGATCCGACGGGTGACGTCCAGAGTTGACCAGCTCGCTCAGAAAGCCGATGTAGCCGATGGCCAGCCTCAGGGTGTCCACCTACATCAGAAACATCTTCAATTTTAAATGTCAATACTAAGTTCAAAGATTTTATGAAATAAAATTTTAGGTTTAGTTTTCCCAAGGTAGCCACCCTGCTTGGAAAAATATTGCGTATTAAATTTTTCGTCTATAGGACAACTGGGTTATCCATGCCTACAGTTATGTCAACCGTACACTCTTAAAACAAACGACGGTTTAACTCAGTCTGAGTTAATTTCCACTCCTTTCCGTCCCGAAATGCACTTCTCCTATAGGAGTGAATTTCACTCTTTTTCGGAGTGGGTAAAAGAAATAAAAGAAACAATCTGCGTCCTACACTCTTAAACGAGCGTTTAACTCAGTCTGAGTTAATTTCCACTCCTTTCCGGTGCCGAAAATGCACTTCTCCTATAGGAGTGAATTTCACTCTTTTGTTTTAAGAGTGTAGTCTTAAACCCTGCAAACAAAGCTCCCGGTAGCTAGTTCGTTTGAACTAGAACGGTCGCGCCTACAGTGAAGCCAGAGTTACGTCGAACATTGTCTTTTTCCACATAAAAAAATCCCTTTCCCCCCGGTTAGAACTGTCCATTGATAATAATTAAACGAAATGTACATTGTACATAAAGTCTCTAGATTCGAGCCGGACTGAACATGAATGCGACCACACTTTTGCAATCTGCCTCTGCATACATTTCTGAGTCCTGATTAGTCTACCCCCTGTGCTGGATATGTGCCTGTATACAATAGTTTTACTTCAATATGTGCCTAACTTTGTCCTTAGCCATAATTGTTTTACTTTAAGTTTACCGTCTGCTGAAACCTTAAACCTGATCAGTCTTTCATCTATATTAACGATTTCATAGACTTTAACCTTAATCATCTTCCATTTTAATAGGCGCTTGCAAGAACCTTTACCCTGATCAGTATACCCTTTATATATTCTTGTCTGTATAACTGGAAACTAATCGCTCTCCCCTGTTTAACCTATATATTGACTAGTTTTCCCTGTAAAACCAGCCTTAGTGGCGTAATTCAGACATTGATCAGTCCTCCCATCCTTATTTCCCTCCCTGTATACGAAGAAAAAGTATTATGAGTCTTCCTTGCATACATTCACTTGTATTAACTGAGCCTTGATCAGTGTTCCCTACATATATTCATGTCTAAACTTTAGTTTGTCTTCCTTATGTTTTACTTATATAATAATTACTACATAGGATAACCTAATTCTATCCTGAGCTTTCGCTAGCCTGAAACCTTATGTTTTCCCTTGTACAGGGTGAGGCAAAGAAGAGTGGCCCCGGTCTAGAGATAGGAATACGTTGAAATGCTTGGCGAGAAAAACTCTTGAAGCCGCCTGAAAGCTTTCAAGTCGAAATAAAAGATTATTCAAGCGCATGCAATGCCTTCACTTGGCAAACCTGTTTTTGTATTGGTTGAATGAGATTAGCATCACATTAGAGCTACTCATGGACTATTGGCGAGTTCAGATCTTAATGCGTATTATATGAAGACGGCCCCTTATGCAAATTTTGTGTCTTGCAATAAATTTAGAATGTTTTGTATTAACAAAAGCAAAAAGGTCCGATTCTTTAGGATAAATAACGGCTGAAATAATCACTAGTGGGAACTTTTGTTTGCATATAGCTGTACAAACCTTTAGTTTATATATTCATTTCAACTAGCTTTTCAAACCATAGCGTAGTTGCCGGCAAATAAGTCGCCAAGCGTTTGTTTTGGCTTAATATTGAAACGATCAATGGCTTCATGTTAGCAAACCTGTTTTTGTATTGGATTTTGACTTGGCAACATTTCTGTCGTATTCTTATCTCCACGTTGGGGCCACTTTTATTTGCTTCACCCTGTACATTCGCGTCTGTATGAATCTCTGACTATTCCTACCCATACAATAGCATAAGAATGTATCAGCATAGCCTGTACCTTGCTTACCTTGGAGAGCCTCTTCTCGTAGGGCAGCGTGGGTATGTGCGCCCGCAGCCCTTCGAAGGCGTCGTTGATGGACTGCATCCTGCGCCGCTCCCTGAGGTTGGCCGCCTGGCGCTGCTGCACCTGCGCCTGCACGCACTTGCGCCGACGCCGGCTCCTTCTTGCTGCGCCCCCGCCACTAAAAGAGAAGAGAAGGACAATTATCACAAATGTATAATGAAACATTTCTCTATTCTGTCTTTAAATGTTGCAAAACGGGTTCTGGAAATTGATTTAAGACACATTTAGGGACTCGTTAAGTTATGCTTCTTAATTGTTGAAGAATTAACTTGTCGGAATTTCTCGGGTGCTCCACCAGACATGAACCTTATAGGAAAAGTTGTAAGTATATAAAAGTAATCTAACCCATATAAACAAAATTTGTTTGAAAGTCATGATATGGGTCTGATTTATAACTTCCATTGATACTTTCTACTCACTTAATGAATATGGATTTTTTTCACGATTAGAATTCTTGTGCTTTTTTCTGTCTACCAAGTATATTTGAGGACTGATACGTAAATTTAGCATTTAATATTTAAAAGAGTTGAAATGCCCAACACTAACTAATAAAAAATTCAGAATACCATAATAGTTTTAATACCATAACGTTTCTGTATAACAATTAAGTGAGAAACCCTCATCTCTTTTAAATCACATTCATTACGTTAACTAATCTATTTTAAGCTAAATCACATATGGTATTTCACATTCCACACCTTTTTCGTGACACTCCCTCCCTTGCGCCTAGGACGACGCACGCGCAGAACTATCATTTTCTCACTACTTAGTTAGTTGAAATGAACATGTATCTTTTTCTAGAAAGCAATACTAGTAAGCAGGGTCCGATATAGGAAAACACAGGCCATAGGCCAAGAAGATTTTGGGGGCCCTTACGAAAATTATTCTGTGTCATTGCCTTAATGATAAGGCTAGTGGCTGATGTATTATATTTTTTCCTAACATTCTATCATCTTCTTTATTACATTCATCAGTCAAATTATTGAAGTCAATGTCTAAGTCAACAATCTAAAAACAAAGTGAGCAAAAAAAATTATACAATTTACTTAAATTTTGGAGGTTCATCTAACACTTAGCATACAAGGAAATAAAATTTAGGGCCCTTAAAATTCGGGGCGTAACAGACCTTATGGAATACCGGTCCCTGCTAATAGTAAAATGTATGATAATAACCTAGTAGAGAGTAAAATGTATGATGATAACCTAGTAGTAAAATGTATGATAATAACCTAGTAGTAAAATGTATGATGGTAAAATGTATGATGATAACCTAGCAGTAAAATGTATTATGAACCTAGTAGTAAAATGTATGATGATAACCTGGTAGTAAAATGTATGATGATGAATGTATCAATGAACCTTACCTGTTTTCCTGGTCCTCTGAGTAGGATGAGGCTGGCGAAGAGGAAGCGGCCGCGAACTGCGCCTCCAGGTGTTGCAGGAACTGGTGCTGGCTCACCAGTTCACCGCTTTCCATGAGGATACCGATGGTGGACGCCGGGCCGGGGGGTACCACGGAGGTACCCACGCTTGTCACGATAGGTACAACGGGGTACAAAGACCTAAGGGAAAATTATTTAGTAGTACTTGATTTGCTGGATTAAGAAGACTATAAACAAATGTACAGAGATAGAAATTAATGTGAAAAAAAGTAGATCAATACTAATTTATCTTATTGCCGTTTTACTTTATTCGTCAAAAACAGCAAATTAAAAAAATAAACTAAATAACCATATTAGAATTTTAATCCATGTTTTATAGCTGGCTTGTATGGTTGTTATGGAGAATTTCCTTGTTTAAACTGAATACAATATGAACAAATTTAACATATGAAAGTATACACTGCGATGCAAAAGTTTAGACAATGACGTTTTTTAGCTGTAAAATTTATAATTGTGACCGTAGAATTACAAAACACCCCTATTCATGTTAAATAAATATTTTGAAATGCTATACTTAAAACATAATTGTTTGATTTGCTATAACAATTTTTTTTTCATAAAATAAAAATTTGTGTTGTGTCACTACACAACAAGCTAAATGTAAGACCAACCTAAATATCTAATTTTTCTAAGTAATTGAAATTTAACACTTCAATTTGAATGATTTGGTTTTAAAAAAAAATAATTATTGGTAACTGAAATAAGTCTTATAATACTGATTTCTTTTAAAAAGGAATACCTTTTATGCAATCACTCAATTTTGTCTAATAGAAAGATTTGACATGTATTTTCCAATAGTGTTGAGTTGTGTGAAACTAATTTTTCATTATGTGAGGTTAAAGCTTGTAAAGGTTAATTAAGTATTTTATTAATATTAGCTGCTGTAAAACAAGTTGCATGTGTGAACGCATTTAATTTTAAATCCGCTTTATTTGCGATTTTTTTATGTTTTTTTATGCCTTTTAACAATTAACCAATTGCCATTGCTGATCAACACGTTTGAGACTTTTTCACTACCAGCTTCAAATCGGACATTTTGTGCTCTTCTTACGGCATCCATCTTTCCAGACAACGTCACTCCCGTTGTTCCGCGCTTTTGCCGCCACACAATAGCATACCCTTCTACATTACTCTGAGTCATGTGACTGACAGGGCCAATAAATCGGGCTCTGTGCAGTTTGAGAGGACGACTCGAGAAAAGATATACATTTCTAACTCGAGAACTTGAAATAGCAAGTTGTTCAAAAAGAGATGCTTCTTCGTTTGTGACGAGTGGACATAAGAAAATATGTCGCGGTGCCCTAAAGACGTGGGACGGCAAAGGCCGGTCCACATGGACGAGTAAAAAAGGATCCTACCTTCATCAATCTGCAATGGACAAGGAATTTCAGCTAAGCTATTCTTTCAATCTAACTCTATTTTCTTTAACCTTTATATGCCACGGAGATCTCATAAAATTTTGTCTCACGCCGAGCACGTGGTTCTGCCATGCCGCTTGCTCATCGTAAATTCGCCATAAGCGAAAGGCGTGCTTTAAACTTAATTTCTTTTCTTTATTTAAAATTCTTTTTTTTTTATATTAAGTTCCGATTTTATTTAGTCGTTTGATTTTGTTTTTTTGTGTTCCACACGTGCAGCTCTTATTTATAGATATCAATATGTATGCCTAACTGTCTAAAAATCATGTTAAATCATTTAAATATTGTACTTGTTTTCAAACCTATCAAGCAATTTATATCTATCTGTCATACCCATTGGTAATTAAATTAATGTATTTGATCAAACTTTATCCAAGATGACTAGGCCTAATTACAATGCTTGTTTTGCATGTTGAACGATTATAGCAAGAATAAACTTAAAAATTGTGATTGTACTGCTAGTAAATAATGTCAATAAATGTCTGATTTGTTTTTTAAACTTAAAGATTGTGTTATGTATTATTTCTTCAATTTCATTGGTCACATGTGTCATCAGGAAAACCTGGTTCTTTTGAAAATTTATTCAATTATTGTTAATGCATGTACACACTTTAGTTTCATTTGGCCTTATCAGGACTCTGCTCTTAATCAAAATTCTTTTTTTTAACTATTTGTCAGTTCTTAATTGCCTTTTCAATTTTTTTTCTTTTGTGTAAAATCTGTGTGGAATTCTGTTGTTTATTACAACACCACATTTGTACGATGCAAAAGTTTAGACACAAATACGAGATTATGCTAATTTAAAGTAGATAATGGCCTAATTTCGCATATTTATTGATGAATTGAATTTGATAAATTGAAAAAACACAATATCCGGTAAACTAAACAGATTTAATAACGATAATGGTTCAATTTTATACCAAAAAGACAATATAGCCACTTTAAATATTTATTCAAATCATATTTGCTTCAAATGTACAATCTAACATCTCTTAATACGAACCAAATACCTACCAGTCAATCACCTTAAAGTTTTGGCACGAATTCGTGGATTTAGAGACATGTATTGACCGATTTTTTTTATGAAAAGTGCAGTCTTTCCCATATAAAATCACAAAAAATAGAATTCACTCCACACCATTACGAAAGTTCCTTCTTTATGCTAGAGTTTTTGAGGGGAAAAACCGGTGTTTTCAATAGGTTATTTTTCAATATTCGGTTAAGCTGAACGTGTTTAAATAGCACTAAAGAGACCGGTTAAATTGTAACCTGTTCAAAGAAACCGGTTTTTCTCAAGAAATTTCAAACTTCAGTATAAAGAAGGAACTTTCGTAATGGTGTGGAGTGAATTGACGTTAAAATGAACTTTTTTTGTCGCTTTTGAAGAGGTGACTTATCTCTGCATTGTACTAAAGTGCAAAAAAGAATAATATGCCGCTATTTTGTGATTTTATATGGGAAAGACTGCACTTTTCATCAAGAAAATCGGTCAATACATGTCTCTAAATCCACGAATTCGCGCCAAAACTTTAAGGTGATTGACTGGTAGGTATTCGGTTCGTATTAAGAGATGTTAAATTGTACATTTGAAGCAAATATGATTTGAATAAATATTTGAAGTGGCTATATTGTCTTTTTGGTATAAAATTTGACCAATATCGTTATTAAATCTGTTTAGTTCAAATCTGTTTAGTTTGTGTTTTTTTCAATTTATCAAATTGAATTCATTAATAAATATGCGAAATTAGGCCATTATCTACTTTAAATTAGCATAATCTCGTATTTGTGTCTAAACTTTTGCATCGTACAAATTTTTATTTTATGAAAAAACAAGAAGTTCATAAAGAACTAAAATAGCCTACTTTCATGTTACTTAAATACTTACTGAAGTTCTAATCGGGAAAAAAAACTAGGTTCCTAAAGTAAATATCACCAACAGCCGTTTCTACACTAGATTTATACACATTAGAAAAAAAATCGAAACACAGCACCCAGCTATAATTTAATCTTCTAAAAGCCAAAATCAACTATTTTACTTAATATTCTTTCGTAAATTAATTAAATATTATTTATCATCTGCTCGTGATTTATATGTAGTTCGAAGAATAATTAAATATTTATTAATAACAAAAGTAATGAAACTACTCCGAACTGCATTAAAAAATAAGAAATGTAAATTAAAACTAAGCATAATTGCATGCAAAAGTATGCCTTGCCGCTTTCTTGGTAGATAATTAATGAATAATCAAAGAATCAAATTGTGCTACATTTTATGACGTCATTCCAAACTGATTCATGAAAATATTATTTTGCTTCAAATATGTTGAAATAAATAAAGTTTCTCATGCCATTGTTGATTTGGCAACAGTGATTTAAATGACTCAAAATTGAATTTCAATGCTAATTCAATGGGAAATTCGCCGAAAGATAGTAGATTTATGTCCGTCCGGACGTACAGACATACGGATAACAAGTATGAAAGTTGGGTATCTGAGGTCATAGCTTTCTAACAAAAAAAGAATTTTTAAGATCCGAGGGATAGAACCGATTTTGGAAGAGGGATACGAACAGACGGAAAGACAGACAGACATACGAACAGACAGACAGATGGACATCAACCGCATTTCAATACCTACAGTGATTTAAATGACTCAAAATTGAATTTCAATGCTAATTCAAAGGGAAATTCGCCGACAGATAGTAGATTTATGTCCGTCCGGACGTACAGACAGACGGACAAAAAGTATGATAGTTGGGAAACTGAGGTCATAGCTTTCTAACCAAAAAAGGATTTTTAAGATCCGATGGATAGAACCGATTTTGGAAGGGGGGTACGGACAGACAGACAGACGGACATCGACCGCATGTCAATAACTACTTTTTCATTTTTTTTAATTCTTTCGAATTAAAAAAAGAAAAGTAGGCTAAAAAAATGTTATAGCAAATCAAACAATTATGTTTCAATTATAGCATTTCAAAATATTTATTTAATATGTTTAGGGGTGTTTTGTAATTCTACTATTACAATTCTAAATTTTACATCTAAAAAACGTCATTGTCTAAACTTTTGCATTTAGTGTATATCATAAAAAATTTAGGTTGACGATTACTTTCTAAAAAGTAGTTATTTTAAAAATATGCAGCTATAAATTTTGATGTCTAAGCTAGCAAGCGACATTTGTCTTGTTTTGGGTGGTGATACAACTTAAATAACGTAAATATAACACGAATAGAAAATTTGTTTTAAGGAAGTACTAAATAAACTGAAAGTATTAAAATTTTGAAACATTTTTCCTATAAACTAGCAATAGTATAAGGAGTTGTAGTACAGTATAACGCTAAAGTATGTTATAACAAGTGGTATGGATTTATTGGAAGGAATTTTAAGGCGATAACATGGGCCCCGAATATAAGTTCTTAGTGTAACACTCTTAAAACGATGCTTTTGATATAAGTGGTACATTTGGAATTTTTAGACCCTTGTCGATTAAGAGACTTAATTTATTTGAAAAATGTATAATATTTATAACAAGTGTGGTACGCTAAAAACAACCAACGCATCAAAAGTACGAATTATTGAAAATCTCGAATTTAAATCGAATTCGAAGTATAAGTACATACTTATAGTACGTACCAATAGTTAAAAAAAATTATATTCATTAAAAAAGTTTAAGAAGGATATTTTTACCGGAATCATATCACAATTGAAGAGCTTAGTGGAAGAACGTGCTACGTGACAAAAAGGTGAAAACGAGAAAATGAGCTTTAAAGTTTTTCGTCTGCCCTAAGATATGTTGAAATCGGTACTTGCAAACCGTAAAACATATACTAAACTTAAAGTTTATGAAAAAGCAAAAACTTGTAATCGTTAAAGTAGTTAGTAATCTGTTCATTGACATCAAAATCTCAGTTTTTTCAAAAATGTCACTTAGCACGTTTTTCCACTAAGTTTTTCAATTGCCTCTCACAACAATAGCAAGAGAATTTTAATATATATAAAATAAAAATGAAAAGAAATTAATTTTTGTATCAGTCTGGAATAACGGTAAATGCCATATAGAAAAATTCATTCAGTTATTTTTTTATGTTAATAAATATTATCAATATTATATGTCGATATGAAATGTTTTGTTTCTTTTTAATTGCGATCAATGTGATATATTTATTGTTCGAAATATTATTTCATTTAGCAAGCTTTCATTTAGCAAATCTAAGGAGATCATTTTGTCATTGTATAGAGGATTGGTAAGGCCACATCTGAAATATGCTGTTCAGTTTTGGTCTCCCTTCCTCAGAAAAGATATAGAGTTGCTTGAAAAAGTTCAGCATAGAGCTACAAAAATGATTACGGGTCTATCTGGTATTTATTATGATAACAGACATCTCTAACAAACTTACTTGTTTATTTCAAGCTATATGATTTAATGCTCCGTTAAAAATCGATTAATTGAAAATTAAAATTCCATCTCTCAATTACTTAAAACATTCTGTAGAACAATTATATAGGAATTACCATTAACAATAGAAACTATGAATTATAGGAAAGGAATTACTAATAATTTTATAGAGATGAAATTGATCACACAGAAGAGATAATCTCGTGTAAAAAGAAAAAAAAATATTTCCCGAAATTTAATATGGGGAATAATTTTATACCACTGCTGCTAGTTCAAGATATAGTATATATACATAAACAAATTAAAAACTTAAAAGCAAAAAATAATATCAAAGTTATGTTAACTTTCTGTTTATATTTCCTATTCTTGAAACTAAAATAAAAAGTAATAAAGAAAATAAAAAAATAAATGTTTATAAATAACTTTTATGATGATTTTAAGCTTGCAAGTACAGCAGCCGCCCGCGCAAAAATCTTAAAGTTAATAAGTATTTCACTAAAGTAAACTTTTTTTTTAGCTAAATGTTTTACGGGATTCTCTCTGCCATGTCGTCAATAGCCTTTCCACTAACTAAATCTTGCCCACTAGTTTTTTCGATATAAAGCAATGAATACCATCAGTTTAATTAAAGAAAAACTGTAAAATTTTACACACACAATAACAAGAATTAAATTGGACGAAAAGCAACGTGTGTTTTAAAAACAGATTATATTTGAGATGAAAGGAACAGAGAAACATTACAAATTTCAGTTATTTAAAGTATCCAAACAACTCTTCGCTTTTAAATTTTTCCATCACCATAAAAAAAAAACTAATTAGAGTTCATGATTGGAGTTTTAAATTAAAAAGTATTTATTCAGAAATTTATTAAATGAAATTTTTTAATTTACTTTACATAAATTCAGAAGTAAATGCAAAATATTGAAAAAGTAGGCAATATAATTTTTAGGACTGTATTTATTAATAAATGCATTTCTAAAAAATTAAACTATTTTTATATCTTTGCGGTCTCCTGATGGACTCCTTGAATTAAATAGTTTTTTTTTCCATTTTAGAAATTATATTTCATTGACTTAATCGGGGTTACAATTTCAATTCATATCGTGGGTCACTAGCCTAGCAACTATAGAGTGCTGGCTCGTAGTGAGCTCCAATTCGAAGATTACGGATTGTATCCTGAGAATAATAGGAAGACTCTTTTTCTATTCTTCGTTCTATTATAGTTAGCTTCGCCTACCACAGGATCACTTTGATTAAAGAATGTGAGTTCACAGTAAGGAATATTACCTACTTCAAAACAGTTTAAATCGCAATGTGTACAGTATTATTCTGGTGAGGCGTGGTGTGGTGGTGATCGGTGTTGTAGATGAATAAATGTGAAATGATCAGAAGGTTTTTTAAGACATTTAATATAACTAACCACAGCACTAAACTACATAAAAGTAAATAACAAGTAAATCATGGCTTAGAACATCACAGGTCCCTTTGGCTTGAAAGTAGGAGCAAAAGTGATGTCTTGTTCGGTTCGAATCTCACTGGGAATGAATTTGTCCCGCCTTTATAATGCAGGGATTGGTTAAAAGAATATATAAGAATTTATACTATTGGGTGAGAAATTTGATTGGCAGAACTTTAGTTTAGTTCGTAATTTTTAAGGATTCGGGAGCAAAGAGAAGTACCATGTGCAAAAGTTTTACTTCCCAAAATGGGGTGCCGAAATAAAGAAAGTTAATAGAAATTAAATTAAATAAGATTCACCACACTGACACGTTGCGGTTTTAAACGGGACAGCCCGCTGCCGGTTTTCTGTCGTAGAATTCAAACGGCTTTTATAGTGCAGACTTTTTTAGTACAAAGAGTTTAATTTAAAAATAATTAATTGATTGATTGAAGTTTTTGTTTTAATATCATGCACTAAAAACATGTTTAAACTTTTTGGTCTATTAACTTAATTTGTTATCCTCAAAGGACTAAAACGAGTTGAAAACGAGGATATAACAAATCTGTAAAACGTTCTTTCTTACTCGGGTACTCTTCTAACAAGAAACAGACCGTAGAGAGTTGCATTGCCAAACGAATCGCCGAAAAAATATTTGACTAACTTTTTCCATTTTTTAAATATATTTGGAAATTATATGTATTTTAGAAATTGTCTGAAAATTGAGGATCTGATTATTAATATAACCTTTTTTTAAAGAGTTATAATTTAAAGAGTTTGTATAAGAGTTATAATTTTAGGTATACGGGGTTTACAGAGATTTTTAAGCCATCATAGAAAATAAAATTATATTAACTCTGAATTCGGTATATTTATATAAAAGCAAAAAAAAGTCATATTTTTATATTAAGTTGCGAAAAAAATTAAGCACGAAATTTGCGGGACGGTACTTTTTGAAACATTAAAAAAATAACAATATTACCGATTTTATAACGATCGTTTTAGAGTGGGATATTGTGTATATATATCAGCAATTTACTGAAAATTTGAGTGTTTCTTTTTAATTTACAAAATAATTAGCAAGAGATATAACTTTTAACTTGATTTTTTTTTCAGATTTGAGGCAAAGTTCAATATATTTTTAAAAAATGAAATATTTTTTTTTTAAATTTCCATTTCTTTGCTTTTGTAAAACATGTTTGTGTGCCTTATCAAATTAAACCCTTTAAATTGTGCCCTAACGACCTTTTAGAATTTGTAGAAAATGCATAAAAGCATGCCATAGATGAAAGACGATATTAAAACAAAATTGGTAAATTTATGTAGTACCCGTAAACAATATGGGCACACCCTAAGGATTTTCACACTCTTATACACGCTACAGGACTTTAAAAAAAATTTGACCACAATTCCTGAAGTGTTGAATATCATCATTAAAATTAGTGACTTGTAATTATTATGGTTTAATTTAAATAATAAAAACAACATGTGTTTAAAAGTGTTCATACAAGAGACCCCTCGTCCCTATTATGAACATGCATGTCCATAATAGGGCTCCATAATAGTAGCATGCATGTCCATAATAGTAGCTCCTTATGGAACTGCAACTGTATGGAAGAGCTAATCTTTCAAGGGATTTTAGAAGGTAAGGGGGATAAAAAAAATATCTTAAAGTATTGCAGGAGAGTTGGGAAGAGTAAAATATCTTCAAGACGTGCACTTTAGAAGGGATGGAGGTAATTTTCGGTTGTGGCTTTTCGATAACCCTCAAAATGCAGTAATGCCACCAATATGAACATAATTTTATTATTAATTAGCTAAATAAAATTCCATGAACAGATATGTTACAAATTTGTAAATCTGAAGATTCATTTGCTGTACTTCTAATGGGGACATAAGGTGTCCATGGGAAATCAGGCGTAGTTTTACTAAATCTTATAATAAACATACAAACAAAATATTATCAAGTTATATATGCAATATCAATCGAAAATATGTTTTATCAGCATTCTAATTAAACATTCCAATTTTCAATATTTTAAGTATTTATGCAAGTATCTTAAGAATATTAAACTTTCCTATAATTAAGATCAGCACGCCACGAAAATACAAATTACCTTAGAAAGGGCAAACAGCGCACTTTTTTGCACTTTCTAGGCTAAAATATTCTTTTAACGCTTTTATTAACCGACATTTAGCACTATCTCTCGATTAAAATTTTAAAGATATTTAGGGGTGTCTATATTGAGAGCACTGTCCATATCTTGTATGCATATTATTATTATTTGTATATGTTATGCATAAAATTATTGTGTTTCTTATTATTTTCAAGTAAATAAAGATTGAATCCAACATTCAAAATTGTATGTCTTTAGGAAAAAAAATCATAGGGTTTTAAAAATGTCAAATTAAACACTTAATAATTATAGTCTTTTAAATATTTTGTTTCATCTGTTCATTACATTATTAAATTCTTAATACATGATTTAAGTTTTAAAATTTATATTATATTTATGTGTGACTTCTTTAAACAGTGCATACATCCGTATGTGCAATATATTAATCATGTCGCTGCATTTATGTAGCGCATTCTGTTATATCGCGCTTTTTGCTTGTCTCCCTATAGCGAGTTTCTAGTTTGAACATTTGGTTGAAAAGGTGGTTTCTAAAGACAAAAGGAAATTTTAACGATGTAAATACCTTATTTTCCATTTTTAAAAATATTTCGCCGTATAAAATTTGAATACTTTCATTATTTCAACAAAAAATAAATTATGGAAAGAAAGGAAAGTCGTTAGATTTAAACGACATTTTATGTTAAAGTTTGAACAGAAATAATATTAAATATCAAATAATAACTTACCCTTAATCAAGAGCAAATGAAAGGGGATATTATATCCCCTTAGATCCTATATTCAATCTGTTTAAAATTTCAATTGAAATAGATTCTTTGAAACGCCAATTTTTCCTGTAGAAGCTCACAGAAATCCCACAAATGGAACATCCACAAAATATAAAACGATAATTAAAACGTTATAACTAGTGAAAATCCGAACGATACAATTCTAACTTCACCGGAACCACATTCGTGAATGTTCTGATACAGGAAAAAGAACTTTACGGGGAAATAGAAGAAAGGTCCCGCCTACTTCCCAATGCGCATGAGTTGCCACGCCTGTGATCTATCTAGCACCCAATCAATATCATTCTTTATGTAATGGGCGTGTTTAGAGAATTTTTACCGTAGTATGTCGAGTTACAAGGGTCAAAATCTTAAAAATGATATTTTAGAAATGGTAAATAAGAAATTAAAAAGCATGAAACATTCCCATTATGATCGTTTCTTGAATTAGATAAATTTGTGCACTGCATAAAACACGTGTACAGTTGGTGATTGCTTTTTACGAAATAAAAACTGATATTCAAGTTACAGTTGAATTTTTTTTATCGGATTAACATAACAACTGATAAGAATAAGTTTAAGCAACCAGTGCTTAACTTGCAGATTTTGCTTTCAATAGGTAATGTCTCAAATGTTTTTTTTATGTATATGCACAACTCATAAAAGATTTTTTTTATATGAACGCATTGCATCATAAAACTTTAAAAATAGTTGAACGATAACAACTTTTAAATTATTTAGTCTTTTAATTATAAACATTACTTTCACCAATCGTAACTTATAAAACATAACTTACTAAAAACATTATGATAAATAAAAAGGTATCAATAACTTGTATAAATTTTATAATATTAAAACACAAGGCGTGAAATCACTCTAGAAAACAATACTTTATTCAGATTTAAAAATAACATTGATAATTAGCGTATATTTACCTAAAAAATACGACGTAAATAAACGAGAAAACTGGTTCTGTAAAACTGTTTTTTCTGCAATTATACTATTGTGACAGCAAAACCAAAATAAGGTTTGATGTTATTTTGCGAGATTTCTAGAAGTTTTATACGAGGGCTGTTTTTTTTTCAACCTCCGATGGGCTGTAACAAAAAGACGGGTCAAAATACAAAAAAGATTTTTTTTACCTAAAGTAATATACAATACTGCTTATTTTTTCATATAATTATCTTGGCGATTAAGGCATTTGTTACACCTGTAAACTAGCTTTGAAATACCCTCTTCATAAAATGTAGCCGCCAATGATTGGGAGGGAGTTGTGACGGTTTCGTTTAGAAAAAGTCAATTTGGAAGCTTTACTTCAATTTTTGTCTGTCCTCCTAGCCACTGCTAGTCCATAATTCACTTATGGTGAACCTTTGAGTTTCCCTAAACACTTGGTCAACACGCTGAACAATACCGTCTGTAGCGACAGACTTGTTTCCTTGGTCCACTTCTTCATGAACATCAGTATTGTTCAGCGAGTTGACCAAGTGTTTAGGAAAACTCGAAGGTTTACCATAAGTGAATTATTGATAAGCATAGTGGCTTGGATTGTAGCGCTTCCAAGTTAACGTGGAGCTCAAAGAAACCGTCACAACTTCCTTCAAATCATTGGCGACTACATTTTATGAAGAGGGTATTTCAAAGCTTGTTTACAGATATGACAAATGCTTTAATCATCAAAGTGATTATATGGAGAAATAAGCAGTATTGTACTTGACTTTTGGTAAAAAAATCTTTTTTGTATCTTGACCCGTCTTTTTGTTACAGCCCATCGGAGGTTGAAAAAGAAAACAGCCCTCGTAGTTACAAACGTCGAAGTCAAGTGTGTTTCATTTTAAAAGTTAAGTGTCTGATACTTTCATAATTGTATGTTTAGATACACACTTATTAAAAACAGAAATAATATCGCGTATGATGTCGAAATAAGGTTACGTTGGGTGCCAATTCAAACGTAAAAGTCTTCTCTTGACCGTTGCTCTAATTTCTTAAGTGTTGAAAGAATTTTTTAAAAAAGTTTTTGAATTTCGGAATTCTTTTTGGTTTGGTTTTGTTGAACTAACATCGCACTAGAGCTACACGAAGGCTATTGGGAACGGAAGATAAATTTTAAAGACAAATTTGTGGATACAAACTTGTAATTATGTGATTAGACATAAGAAACAATAAAGTAGGAATTAACTTCATAAAACAAGAAGGTATACCTGAAGGTAGAATATGGCCTAAAAATTTTGCTTAGAAAAGTTTATTTTTTTTGTTTACATATTTATTCATCACTTTTAAAATATTTTTTTTAAACTTTGCATTAATTAATAATTTATCGTAATTTGGAAAAACTGTTCTTAGAGATATTGATTTTTTATTGTGACTCAAAATATATTTACGAAGAAATATTCGACATTTGCATGCGATTGGAGTCTGTAAAAGGTTACACCGGGTTACACAGCTGTCTGTGAAAAGTTTCTCTCATAATTTAAGTTTAAACAAATTTCTCAAGAATTGGTGTAATATAAACGATGCAACCAAAAATCATGGAAACGCATTCAAATTTTTTTCTTGTACATTGAAATTTAGCCATTTGCATATGGCACTGAGAAACCACAATATAGTGGTTTCTTTGCCGGCGTGACTTATTCTAAAAGAGGAATAAAAGGGGTGGGTGGGTCAAACAGAACCAAGATCTACTGAAGCTATAGAATCACAATAGATGCTGGCTCTACTTGCATAGACATAATCTTAATAGTCACAGCGTATATAGTCTATAAGATGAGTTTCTTGTGTGTTACTTTTCGTGAGAGGATGATAGAGTAGCTTTTTGGTTTAAATCTTTGACTAACAGCGACCTTACTACTCTACTCCTTGGCGTTACAGCCCATGCTGGACTATGGCCTCACTAACAATTTTCCTCCAAAGCCTCCTGTCTCTAGCCTTTTGTTTCCAGTTTCGGACTTTTAGAGTCTTAAGGTCTTTCTCCACCTCATCAAACCATCTCTTAGTTGGTCTTCCTCTTTTCCTTTGTCCCTGGCACTGCCCCTTGAATATTTTCTTAGTGCCTCTGTCTTCCTCCATTCTTTCCAGGTGTCCCAGCCATTGTATTCTTTTTGCCTTTACATATAACTGATTATATCCTTTTCCTTAAATAGTCTTGAAATTTTGAAATTAAATTGAACAGCGACCTTAAGACACCAAAAAACCCTTTGCTTATCCTCGTCATTCCCGAAAAAACAAATCTTACAGATGTAAAGATATTTTCAAGCAATAATATATTTAGGATTATATTTTGCAAGTAATTTTTAAACCGAAATCTGCCTGACCCTCTTAGAACGTTATTTTATACAATTAATAAGTCAGCAGCTTCAGCATTGTTATTTTTAGAAAGCTTGAACATTCTACACTGTTAAAAATTTGGTGCTAGGTTTCACCATGATATTGGTTGGTTTCACCATAGTTTCTAGTAGCTGCAACGGCTGAATGGTGAAATGTTTCACCTTTTTTTCGGTGTTTGGTTGAACCATTTTTCTGGATTTGGAAACAAAAACCTGAGAAATGGTTCAACCGAATACCAAAAATATGGTGGAACGTTTCACCATTCAGCCGTTGCAGCTACTAGGAACCAATATCATGGTGAAACCAAGCAAAAAATTTTTAACAGTGTAGTTTATAATAGAGAAGTTAGTACTAACCCATTAACTACAACTTTGTAAACACCATTAACTGCAACTTTCTAAACACCATTAACACCTTCCTTTCCGAATAAAGACGTTAGCTTTAAGTTATTTAAATTTGTTTTTCGTTTAACTTAATTTGCCCTACCGAAATTTTGCAGGAATAATGGTTTTTATTTATCTTATGTTTTGTTTATTCAGGTAAACCTAATCAGAAAGCTCATTTTTGAGTGACAATTTTTTTTTTTGCCTACCGTCATTAATGAGTTAAGAAAAATCGTAAACTGAAGTAGTGAAGTTAAATTTACAAAGATGTATGTGCACCTTTGAAGCAAAGGGGTAAAAAGGAATACTCCGGCCGACCCTGATTTCAGCCCGGATATCATTTCACACCTAAACCATTCCCGGCAGCCAAAGTCCATCATTCAAAACCCTAGATAATCGCAGGAAGTTAACTAAATTACCTCTAGTGGAAAAACAACGAATTCGTTAATTCGCCAAAACTGTACCTTGATTATAAACTATAAGATGAATTTCTTGTGTATTATATATACTTCTACTATATCGAGTAACTTTTCGGTCAAAACCTTTGGCTAAATAGCGACCAAACGACACCTAAACCATCTACTTAACCTCTTTACTCATGAAAAAAGAATCCTACGCATAAACTCTTTATATAAACATACACTCTTAAAACAAACGAGTGGATTTAACTCAGTCTGAGTTAATTTTCACTGCTTTCCGTGCCGAAAATGCACTTCTCCTATAGGAGTGAATTTCACTCTTTTTCGGAGTGGGTAAAAGAAACAAAAGAAAACAATCTGCGTCCTACACTCTTAAAACGAGCGGTTTTAACTCAGTCTGAGTTAATTTCCACTCCTTTTCGGTGCCGAAAATGCACTTCTCCTATAGGAGTGAATTTCACTCTTTTGTTTTAAGAGTGTACCTTTTAAGACATTAGATTTTTTCGCTAGTTTAGTATATCGGTAATTAGATATGCGAAGATGTTAAATGAGCATCTCTGGTTGACCCTGGTATCAGCCGGATATCATTTCACACCAAGTCCATCATTCAAAAACCCTAGATAATCGCAGGAAGCTCTCTCCATACATGAACAATCGCGTTATTTTTTCATAACCAAACCCCCGAAGGGTGTCAATGCTCAAAAAGAAGAGCTAAGCAAAACAATGGCTGCACTAGTTGATAAAAAAACTCCATCGATTAGTTACGCACAAGTGGGGGTTGTAGTACAACAAGAGCGGGGGCAAATTAGCGGTCCCGGTACACGGAAAAAGCGTGACGCATGACGGCGTTACGCTTTGCCCCCCTTTCCGGTAATCGAACGGGGGGCACGTGTGCTGAGTTAAAGAACTACATACCCGCGGGCGCGAGGGAGTAAGTAATGTGGTTATTTTTGAAAAGCTGTTTTGTAGATTGGAGGTTGTTATTAAAATATTTATTGATTATTATTATTATTAATAATAATAGCTTAATATCTTTGGATAAAATTATTTTTTAAATTTTTTTTTAATTAATTAAATTTTAGTTATTTAATCATGATAAGCTTTTGAACTTTATTATCAGTTATTGATCATTATTATCAATTATTGATCATTATTATCAATTATTGATCATTATTATCAATTATAGATAATTATGAACTTTTATTGAGGTGTTTAGATATAGTGATTGTTTTTGAGTTATTAAACGCCATTTGAATGTGGTAGCTAGAAAATGTACAAAGAAATAAATTATTTTTTATGAACATCTAGATAAATAGAAAAAAATATTCAGTAGTTTTAATTGAATATTTAATGGTTAAAGTGGTTTTTGAATATAATATGAGCAAAAATGAGCAAATTGGTGGACCACAATTTTATGTGAAAATGCATTTAAATAGTGAGGAGTGAAAACACTAATTTTACCAGTCAAGGTGAAATATGTAAATAAAATTAATGTTTTTCCTGATTAAAAGGGTTATCCAACAGTCGTAGACGATAAAAAATTCTTTAGAAAATAGCTCCATGTAGTAAATATGAACAAATTTTTGGCTTTTACCTTTGGAGTTAGCCTTCAAAATCGTCAAGTGTGTTTTAAGTTTTTAAAGAAAGTTACTAGTTTTTAAGATTAACAATTGTGACTTCTAAATACATATTATTTGATATATTTAAGAAAGAAAAAACACATGTTCCTTTGGCCCTGTAGAGTTAATTTTTTTTTCTGTTTTGTATTACTTAAGCTTTTGACGATGTTTTGAAGACGAAGTAAGGACTTAACGCAAAACCGCAACACACATTGCTGAAACTATGTTGGGAAAATACAACCAACGAATGATCAAATTAAAAAAACACATCTTTATTTCTGAGTGTAAATATAAAACTGCTTCATTTTGTTTTAACGAACTAAACAGTTAAAAAGAAGACCATAAAGTTGCTTTCTTTCATATCATTACCGGGCACGCGTTCGGCCCACACCGGTGCGTATGGTCGTAGGTACGTCCCTTACCTGTGATTTAGTGGGGATCGATTTGTTATCTCTGTGATTGCTTTTTTCCCCTGAAGCGTGAATGGGTTAGAACCGAGTCTATTAAAGGCCCACGTAGACCGGTAGTCCGGCAAACTTTTCATTAACCATTTGACCTTTAACGAAATAGGATTTTTTTTAAAAAAATATTTTCTTTCCAAGAAATTTCAGTATTAACAAGTTGGGTTTTTTGGTGCGTAATGTTTAAAAATTATTTTGCCCTTTCAGACGAAGTAATTGAAATAATTTGCTGGTTTTATTTAAAGTAGCTCTTTCCAGCTTTCATTCAATGACTTCCTTCGATCGGTGCTCCGATTGCTGCTGTTTCCGAGTGAGTTTGATTTACTAATTGAGGCAAGAGTTGGTTGGTTGACATATATTTTCAGGCTTGTGTACTTGATCACAGAGACCCGCTTATAAGCCTTCGTCAAGAAAGACGGACACGACATACACACACATACAAGACAGATGCTGCCATCTATCGCCACCTCCACAATTTAGACATGTCCCTGAAGGGGAGGGAAGTAGTCTCCAGGGACCTGTACTCGTGGTAAACTGCGCAATGACCGACCACAGGACTTTCGGACCCAACATATTTAACGAGCACGTACTCCGCATATACTCTGTGGGTCTTCAGTGGTACTGGGACTCGATCACGGGACCTTCCGATCTCGAGATCGAGTGACCACTAGGCTCACCACAGCCCCGAGGCTCGAGAAAGAATTTATTTTCTTCCAGCATTTTTGTTGGCACTGAAGACTTTAAACAGGTCCCTTACAACACATTTCACTAGTTTTTAATTAAAAATTATCTGTTCTTTAATAGTTAAAATCATATTTACTGCTTATAAGCTTTATTTCACGGTCTTTACACTCTTAAAACAAAAGAGTGAAATTCACTCCTATAGGAGAAGTGCATTTTCGGCACCGGAAAGGAGTGGAAATTAACTCAGACTGAGTTAAAACCGCTCGTTTTAAGAGTGTAGGACGCAGATTGTTCTCTTTTATTTCTTTTCCTACTCCGAAAAAGAGTGAAATTCACTCCTATAGGAGAAGTGCATTTTCGGCACGGAAAGGAGTGAAAATTAACTCAGACTGAGTTAAAACTGCTCGTTTGTTTTAAGAGTGTACAAGCGTGGACAGGGTCAAAATTTACAACCACTGATTGGTTATTCAAAAGATTTACTCACCAGCAAACCAACCAAAGACTTCGTAAAAGCTGACCGTATCGTGAAATCAATCCCTAAAATAGATGGTAGATAAAAAAAAAAGTAGTGTAACTTAAAAACTGGAAGCAGTCCAGAGGATAAAAAAGACCAACACATTTCAATAGTGGTCATTTATTAGTTGCCCAGAGTAGGTGAGGGATAAAAAAATTGGTATTTTTATTGCTAGTTTTATTTAAACATATTAAACGCTAATTAATATTTTGGTTAAAAAAGACTAACCTCGCCTTTTACTAACTTGTAGGGGTAGGGGTAGGGTTGATACATATATATTCCGGCTTGTGTGCTTGATCAGAGACCCGCTTATAAACCTTCGTCAAGTAAGACAGACACAGAAAGAATTTTTACTGTCACAGAGAGAGAAATTACACCCAGGGCAAAGGCGGGAATCGAACCCGCACCCGGTACAGTGCGCAGACTGTTAGCGGAGGCAGCTATCTTAACCACTCGGCCACCCGGGCCCCACTAACTTGTTGAAAATGCTATAGGGTTGTGCTTTGCTTTATTAGTTGTCTTTGATCTTCGAAATTTTTCCAAAAAGCAAAGTGCAAAAATAATGTTATAAGTTTTCAGGAAATCTCTCATAAAATACATAAATAAAAGATCATGACTTATACATATTTTTTTAAAGAACATTTTAAATGTTATATGATAATAAATACTCAGAAAATCTTTATTGAGTTTAGACACTGCTCAAAACAATTAGGGGAGCACTATGCGTACTTTTGTTATTTCTTTTAGTTCAAAATTTTTATTTTTTATTCTAAAAATTTAAAATTTGTGAAATAGATTTATTATGCATCTAGAATGAAATGGTAAAAAAACAGGGAAATAAATCTTAATTTTTTAACTAAAATTTAAGGGGGAAAAATTGGAATCATAATTTTTGAATAAATTATAACAATAATTTTTTCAAACCTTTGTTTGTTAAAAAAAAGTTAAAATCATTTTTAAAAATCTAAGAATGCAAGCGTGAAGAATTTACGGTCAATTTCTGTCGTAAATTTTTTTGTGAGTCAATTTTATTTTACCATGTTTTTCATATTTACATTTAATTGAAACAAACATTTTATAATTTTCCTAAAGACTTGATTCTCCCATCTATCGATAAATAAGTGCAAGCTCAACTTAGTGAGAAAAAAATCGCAAGCTGATGATTCTAAATGGAATCATTGGAGGTGAAAGAGTTTAAACCATGCTTTCCCCTAATTGTTTTGAGCAGTGTATATACGACATTGGGTAAAACTTTTGATTGTAAAACATTACAAAATATCGTGAAAAATCTTATTGAATCACGTTAAATTATTATGAAATTACCAGTAAAAACTTGTCACCAAAACTCATGATTTATCTGTAAATTAGTAAATAGATATAGGGAATCATTTGTGCCTTGTCCTACACTTTCTCCATGCTGCCAAAATGTGTGTGAGGGAAATCTGTAAAACGTTCTTCCTTACTCGGATACTCTTCGAACGAAAAACAAACCATACAGGGTCGGTAAGAGGTAAATCATCCAAAATGTATGTAGTTTCGGCTAAACTTTTCGCCGTTTTTAATAATTTTTTTCAGGAATCATACTTTTGACAAAATATTTTTAAAAAAAATCAATATTGTATGAAAAACAACTAATTTTACATTTTAAATTTTAAAGAATAAACACAATTTTTTAATAAGCATTGAAAGAAAAAATTTAGCTTAAGTTTTTTTATGACTTTAAATAATACATGCTTTACAATGAAGAAGGAAAATATTGCGAACTATAGATATTATATTTTCTGTCAGCTTTTTTTTAACGTATGCAAGTGATCTTCCTTCAAATGCCACTTTTATTTCGATAAAAGTAGTTCATTTCACAAAAAAAGTATCTATAATTATATCTAACTCCATTAACAAATAACAAAAAAAGCGATCTAATACACAAACCGATTTCCATTCAACTGCACCTTTCAGTGTCTCAAAATTTAAAAGAGCACGAACTCACCACCCACACAATGAAAATAGAAAGGGGTGGGGGGGTGGCGGACAATATCGAAAGTGAGATGGGGGGGGGGGGGGGGAGGTTGCACCAACACCAGGTGCACCGTATATGAATAGTCGTCGTCCGTCGCGGTTGCGGATAAGTACGCCACTTATTATGCCATTATATGACCCCCCCCCTCCCCCTTCTCCCCAATGGCAGGTGACGATTTCCGATGTCGAGATAATGTGAAAGAAAATAACAATTGAATTATTGTATCTGTTTGCTAATAGGCACAAATGTCTTAGTATACTTTTGTTTAAAAAAGTAAATTGTCAGTTATTTCTTTAGTTTTTCTTCACTTTTTTTTATTATTTTGGAGTTTATTATCTTTGAAATAAAAGTACTGATTGTTATGCGTGAGTTATTTAAAAATGCTGCTGATCATGCTGACTGTGCTTAATAAAATGTTTCAAGAATATTTTTATTCGAATGAATAGTAAAAAAAATGGTTAAAACAATAGTTATTGTGAAGGGTCATTTAAAACAGAGTTTAAATGGAATTTGAAAAGAGTATTAAAAAAGAGTTTTGTTAAATTGAATGGGTTATGTTCGGAAGGGCGGGGGTGTGGGGGTAGGAGCGCAAAGTAAAAGAAATTTTTAATTATTAAGCAGATATGCGAAATATTGATTTAAATAGAAATGATCAACGATCAAAGAGAGAGAGAGATTTTTGGTATTACAGAGGAGATGAGACAGTTATTTGCTACAATAATATAATATAAGCATATAAACATGCGTCATTTGTACTAAAAAAAGAAAAGGTTAAGTGACAATGGTAAATGACGATGACTATGCTAAGTTATAGTATAAAAAAACCTATTCTTTAAAAACAGCAAAAAATAACAGCTCTCTTAAAAGAACCCATACCCACTTCGATCTTAAACAAGCGATTTCTGTTCATTGTTGCTCTTTTTTTTTATCTCGTGTGTCACAGGTAAATAAGGGGAGCGTGCCACTTGTCGCCAGAACAGGTGATCGGGATCGAATCGCGCGCACATGAATAATAAAGCGAGACACAGATAATGGGACAGTCGATGTTTCGGGGTACTTTGGATGACTTCTGAGTGGTGCTTAAATCGACTCTCTTGACGCGCACGCAAATGATACCTTTTCAATTTTTAATGGAGCGGAATCAGTGAAAATGAAAAAGAAAATTCTTAGGTTGATAGCGAAATACTTAATTGCAATGGTTCTTTTATCAATTCGTATAGCATGTAGATCTACACTGCTCAAAACAATTAAGGGAGCACTTTGCGTACTTTTGTTAATTCTTTCAGTATCAACTTTTTATTTTTTATTCTAAAAATTTAAAATTTCTGTTATTGTTGTTGTTGTTGTTACTAATGCCACTTGGGAAACCCAAGCTCTTCCCGCGGAGCGGGCAAGGATTATGGCAAATGGGTGCGGTTCCTGAGGAGAGATGCCCGTGTAGAGACCACACGGCAGGAATCCGACTTGGCATCGTGCTGACAGATGCTGCCATCTATCGCCACCTCCACAATTTAGACATGTCCCTGAAGGGGAGGGAAATAGTCTCCAGGGACCTGTACCCGTGGTAAACTGCGCAATGACCGACCACAGGACTTTCGGACCCAACAGATTTAACGAGCACGTACTCCGCATATACTCGACAAACACAACCATCCATGCCTTACCGGGATTCGAACCCGAACCCAGAGGCTCCAAAGGCTAGCGCCCTAACCATTGCGCCGCCGGGTCGGCAAATTTCTGTTATAGATTCATTATGCATATTCAGAATGAAATGGTAAAAAACAGGGGAAAAAATCTTAATTTTTTAACTAAAATTTAAGGAGGGAAAATTGGAATCATAATTTTTGAATAAATTATAACAATATTTTTTTCAAAACTTTATTTGTTAAAAAAGAGTTAAAATCATTTTTTAAACATCTAAGAATGCAAGCGTGAAGAATTTACGGTCAATTTCTGTCGTAAATGTTTTTGGGAGTGAATTCTATTTTATTCTATGTTGAATTCTATTTTATTCTATGTGAATTCTATGTTTTTCATATTTTCATTTAATTAAAACAACCATTTTATAATTTTCCTAAAGACATGATTCTACCATCTAACGATAAATAAGTGCAAGCTCGACTTAGTGAGAGAAAAAAAACCACAAGCTGATGATTCCAAATGGAATCATTGGGGGTGAAAGGGTTTAAACCATGATTTCCCCTAATTGTTTTGAGCAGTGTATGTAAATGATCGTTTGTTCAAAATCCAAAATCGTTTTTAAAGTTTACGTTTTTAAATGCTTTCAAACTTGGTCATAACAATAAATTTTAGTACCCACATATTTATACCCTTTTCATATAGTTAAGCTTTAAATGCTTGCAATTTCTGCTTGTTTTGTCAAAACAAAAGCTAATGGGCAACAGCAAATTGGTGAAACAAAGGGGGAAAAAATCAAATAATGTTTAGGAATCTGCCGAGTGATGCGCAGTGAAATAGTTCTTTGGGTGGAAGGCGGATCATACAGTCCCTGGACAAATTATTAGACGCACTGCAAGATTTCATGTTTAATATTAATTACCGGGTGATATTGTACCGTTTTATTATTTTAATTTTTTTTTAAATTTTATATTATCCCATCAATGACCGATTTATTTGACATAAATAAAACAGCATTAATTTAGAAAAGCATAAGTTTATTAAGTTTTAAAGAAAAGTGAAATTAATGTTAGTAAAATCAATATTTAGTTGAGCCACCTTTAGCCGCTATCAAAGCTTTAATTCTGCGCGGCTTTATATAAATGTAAGACTGTACTGTCTCCTGTATTTGAGGATGATGATTCCACACATAAATAATCTTATAATAAATAATTAATATAAATTAATCTTAATCATAATCATAATTAATCATAATTATCTTAAAATAAATACAAATATGTAGTTACAACAATTCTTTTAAATAAAAATCAATAATATTGTTGTTTAAATATACCATTATTGCATAAAAACTCTTAAGAAACATAAAATTACTAAAAAAATACAGTGCGTCTAATAATTTGTCCAGGGACTGTATGTGCGGCTCTTACTACTAAATTTCACTTTCAGTAGATGTGTTTGCAGTTTCCAAAATGTTTAAAAAGTTTCCTTCACTTGAAAAATTTCATACCTTATTACTGCCCTACTGAAAAGAGTGTTCTAAACGAAATAGGGATGATATGAAAGATTGAAAGCAACCATGGCATTAAACTCCAGTTATCTGAAATTTTTGCAAAACACTAATTATCTGAAAATCGAAAAAAAAATTCGACGATCCCAAAATCATGAAAACTCTGGTGATCTTAAAATCGTGCAATTTTAGTGCGACCCTCAAATTTCTAAACTAAAGTCTCTTTTAAGTTCCCTTCTAAAATACCTTTTGGAAAAAGTGGAAAAAATCAGCTAAAAAATTTGAAAAATCTCATGCCTGGTAACATCAAAATTTCCAGAAAACAAGTACCCCTGGTTCAGATTATGATAAATCTGAGCTATATGCGGATATTTAAGTATATCATACAATAAATTAATCACAGCTTTTCAACAAAAATGTTATGACTTAAAAGCCGAAAAAAAGTGTATAGAAAACAATTACAAATTTAAAGCGGTTTCATTGAAAAATAAACGTTGATTTCAGAACATTTTATTCATCAACAGTTTGTTAAAGTATCAAGGCTATCAATAACCGGATAAGACAATAGCAAAGCTTTCCTGAGTACAAGCAAGCCACGTGGCCCAGTGTGTACTTCTGGGGTCTTGCCCTCTCAAACCAACTCATATTTGCTGCACGTGCTCTTTTTGTTCACCCCCTAAAAGGGGGAGGGTGTGTCGGTAAACAGTTACGGTTTCGATTTAATGCTGGGGAGAGTGTATATTTCTATCCCCGTCCCTCCATATCGCTTTTTGGGGAACCCGTTGGAGACTAATATTTGATCAGATGAAACTTTATATCAAAGTATTGTGTGTCTTCGTTTTTAAAGTTCATAATTTTTCGAAGCGGCAAAGACGAGCTGTAACGGTTAGTTAACTTTGGTAAAAGGGAACTTTTAAATAATAGAATAGAATAGATAATAATAAAAAAAACGTCCATGAATATCGATAGGAGAGTTTCAAAACTGGGTTCATTGGATCAAAAATGTATTCGATTTTCGAATTCGAAACTTTGATTTCTACCTTTTAGTGGTAAGGTAGTTTTTTGTGATATTATATACGAAATTTAATAAATGATTAACTTTTGTTGATGCTCTACTTTTGATATTTGGAAATGAAAGAGAGAAATTTTAGATTGGATCATTTGGAAATGAGAGAGACGGGCGTCATTATTAATAATCACAGTCAAGTGACGAGCCGACACTTGAGTAGGTACCCAACGCAACTTCAAGGGCGACATAGTACTCGTCATAAGCACTTTTATATTTAACGTGCACTCCCACTAAATGGGGTATTATTCGTCTTTTTAAGCTGTACAAGCCGTTTATAGGTCAGTAGATATTTCGGCAATAGCCGTATATTTGACAATAAACTGAGGATAGGGAAATGGATAAATAATCACCTTATCATTTGTAAAACTTAACGCACAATCATTAATTACGATCATGTACCTATAAGAGCCACTTAGCTCCGCTTCTAGAATTTCAAAATACTGACATAAAGTTTGAAGTGAATTTAAAGATGTGTGAAAAATTAAATGTTGCTTCTTCAAACATGCCAAACGGTTTTTATTTGACCAAAAACAAGAAAAAGTCACCACAAGAGTATCAATGTAATGCAAAACTTAAGTAAACAAATTCTACAACTAACTCTACTTGAAGTGAAGGACTTCTAAGCAAAGAAGCACTTATCTTCTGTAGCATAGCAGCAGGTGCCGAAAGATGGCTCGTGGGACAATTGTTACGGGTAGGCAGATGTTGCTTTATCATCGAAAGCTCGATTAAAGTTCCATCGATTTCTGTTGAAATTCAAATATTATCTGTTTAAAAAAGTGTGGAGGCAAACTTTTAAGTATTCGTTAATGTCATGATATCTGGGCAAACTATCAAGAATTTAATTTTATTTTTTTTTGTTAGAAATTTAAAATTATTAAATACCACATTAACCTCTTAACTCCCGAGTAAAATACTACGCATATATATTTCATTTTATAATCATATTTTTTTCAAATAAATAAATATTCAAAATTATGCTTTACAAAGACTTTTTTAAAATACAGGGTGCCCGTAAACGAATGTCCGAGTTTTAATGGTATATTGCAGGAGTTTATTTTATACTAAATATAACAAATCATACATGACATTAAAGGAAAACTAACCTAGTTTTTCCTATAAGTTGTCAATGTGTGCGCCTTTAGTGATACGGCACACATCCAAACGAAAATGCAATTCCTCCCATACTGTCTGCAGCAAGTCCGGAGTAATGGAAGCAACAGCCTGTGCAATTCTACCTTTCAAAGTTGGTAAATCGTGGGGTAGGGGTGGAACGTAGACCCGATCTTCTACGAAGCCCCAAAGGAAGAAATCACAAGGCGTGATGTCAGGTCACAATTTGAAATTCGGACATTCTTTTTACGGACACCCTGTATATCGTTAAACATTTGCCGCGCATCAGTTTAGTGAAATTTTAGGTTCAACGGACTAAAAACACAATTTTTTTAATGTATGAATGCACAAAAAAGCTCCGTCGGTTCTTTGCAATTATTAGTTCATTCTAACATTTTTAAATACACGTCAGATTGATTAAACGCTGAAAGAACCATTGTTTTTATTATTTAATTTGCCGCTGTTTTTGCAAAACATCTTCGAACTTAACCTTTTTGATACACTCTTAAAACAAAGGCAGAGGCTTCGCGCACGGGCACCGTTCACGCATTGCGTGTACGGGTATGGAACCGTGTACATTGCCTGCACAGGCACGGGAATTATACTTGAAAGTTGAGATTACTCTTTTTGGGCCCCGAGCAATTTTGTTTTCTCTAAAAAAAACATCAGTATTCAACATGGGGCAGTATTGTAGGGCGCATTGAAAGCCTAAACACTCGTTTGGGGAACGGGAAAAATTGTTTTTCTCTAAAAAAAAACATCAGTTCTAGCCATTTGTAATGAGCGTTTAAAAAATTAGAAATTTAAATAATTCATGAAAACTTTAAAAAATGCAAGTAAACTTTCCAGGACAACTTTAAAACGATGATCTTCCTGGGTGAAATAAAAAAAGCTTGCAAAAAAAAACATTTGTACTCCTGCCGAGAGAGGGGATATGAACCCGGGACCTTTGGATTACGAACCGCTTATGCTACCACTAAGCTACGACGTCCGTAAAGAACCAAGCTCAAACTGCTAATAAGTCTCAGTCCTGCGCAGTTACTATACCTGTACGCGTAATGCGTGTACGGTGCCCGTGCACGTAGACGTAAAACAAAAGAGTGAAATCCCCTCCTATAGGGGAAGTGCATTTTCGGCTCCGGAAAGGAGTGGAAATTAACTCAGACTGAGTTAAAACCGCTCGTTTGTTTTAAGAGAGTACGTCCTTTTTTTACAATTAATGAATCAACTGCTTTAGTATCGGTATTTTCGAAAACCTTATAAGAAAAACTGTAAAATAAAGTTGGGAAGTAAATTCTACCAAGGTCCATTTAAGTGGACATTTGGAGCGAAGAGGTTAAATACGTTAAATATAAATTTCATAGAAAAATATTTACGAAATCGTGAAACAATATTCTTTATTCCCTAGAGCTGACACAAATATTAAAATACATCTGATCCTTCAATTTCCACCAACTTATTACAAACTAATTTAATTGAAGAAGGTAACCAAGCTCCACCAATACAATTCAAAAGTCACCACCAAACTAAACAAAATTACAACCAAAAATAAGCCCCGACCCAAACTATTCAACCCAATTCCAGAAGGGGGGGGGATATCGAATTAACGAGTTTCGAATGCAAAGTCCGAATGTTCTTTTTCAAATCGAACAATCCCGGGTAATCAGAGAGGCGGGAGAGGCCTGGGTGTCATGTCAGCTGCCCCTTCAGCCCCCGGGTGGGGCAGATTAGTTGCGGCCTACACTAATCCTGCCATTCTCCACTTCTCGTGTTATTGAAATTTAAAAGCCTTCGGAACAGGATAAAGCTGTCAACCCTCCCCCCAGCTTATCATAGCACCCCAATGTGAAATGAGCACCGGGTTTCGATTCCGGGAGCTTGGGGTTTGAGTGGTGCTTGTAGTCTTGGGTTTAATTGAAGAGGTTTCGTATGGTTTGAAAATCGTTATGTAAAGAAGAAGCGTCAAATTCAAATATGTTAATTTTGATTTAAGTCATTTGCGAAAGGTGGTTTTGCGCAATTTCACGAAACGCTTTGTCACATATACAGGGCTGATCTAGAAAAATAAATTGGCACATAAATTTTTGAGGACCTCTTTAAGGTTATATTAAATTATACAAAGAGCCCTGGGTTACACTAAAGTAACACGAAAGAAATTTCCCCTTTAAGAAACTTTTGCGTATGATTGTCAATTTCTGAATCAAAATCAAGCGAGGTTTGAAAAATTGAAAATAATCATTAATTTCCATTTCACTCATTTTGCTAAACTTGTTTAGTTTCATTCTATCTTTAATTCCTAGCTTTTGAAATAATGTGGGGCCACAAAATTTTCTGAAATTTTTATGAGAATAAAATTTATCGTAAAAATAAATTAAGTTTGGGGCCCTAAGGTTTGGGGGGGCCCTAGGCCGGGCTTTATGGAAGATCATGCATTGATCATATAAATAGCTATAAAAGGTCCTTCAGGTACGTTATCTCAAACTTACCGATTAGTCACAAACGGTTCTAGCAGAACTATTTTTTGAGTGGTGTTATCGTTCGTCTAATTAATACATTCGAAACATTTACATGCAAACGTTTTTCAAAAATATTATTTAGAATTTTGTCAGCCATGCAAAGAAGGAATCACAAGGATGCAAGCAGAACATCACGATTCATGCATTGCTTTTACGGTCGATGTCTCTAGTATTAAAATAGAAACTAAAAGGGCAGCTCATAGTTCAAGCTTCGTTCTTGCTATCCGATTTACCTTGACCGAGTTTAGTTGAATTATAGTCGCACTAAGTTTCACTAGGGCTATTGGCGACGGGCATCATAATAATTAAGAACCAAAGTCAAGTGTCGAGCCGACTCCTGAGAAAGCAACCAACGCATTTTTAAGGGCGACATCGTACGCGGAATTGGGACTATTTAACGTGCACTCCCTCTACACGGGGTATCCCTCCCTCTACACTGATTATAAGTCGGCAGTTATTTTATCAATATCCGTACCCGAACCTGTGACCTTTCGCATGCAATTCAAGCGCCTTACTGAATGGACTCTATAAGCCTTGAGAGGTCGAAAACCCCTTTGATCTGCCCGCACCCCAAGACAACTCCTGAAATCTTCTCGATATCCGAATGCGAAACTTGGCAGACGATTTTCTGCACTCGCATTTAGGGCTCCATCCATCGACCAACAAAGCCCAGCTGGGGCAGCCCTGCTCGGTTCCCAGTGCGCCCCATCGGCCACTTCGATCGATGGGGCTTAAGGCCACATTTGAAGAGACACTTCACAGGGGCCTTCTTGGGACAGGGGCATACATCGATGGCTTTTGACACGCAAAAGTTATTCCTGATATAGTATAATTTTTTAGGATTATTTTATTTTGAGAAGGTAATTGGCAATATCTAGGTACACCTACAAAAATTTAGAGAGTTTCAAGTTTTCCATTTAACTTTTTTGCAAGGAAACATGTCATGGCTTTTTTATATATTTGATGATTTTGAATGTCGAAATCGTTGTATAATGGAGGATTGCACATCTATAACGACAGCACAGTGGTGTTGCTACAAAAGGAAACCAGAGAAATGAAATAAAGCTAACTGGCACAAACCGAATTTTTTTTTAAAAAAATCTTAAACCAATCGCTGGCTTTACGAGGACAATAAATTAATTCTGGGACTTCTTTAGACATCTTCTGTATCATACCTGACCAAACACTGTTTTTTTTCATAAAGCAAAAACTTTAAATCGTTGCATAATTATTTCTCCATTTATTTACATTGTCACAAAATTAAATTGAGTTGAGTAAAACTGATCAAGCATTAAAAAATGAAATAAAGATTTTAAATAAAAATAAATAATAATGTTCAAATTTCAATCTCACATACTAAACTCATGTACTTTTTCGCACTTAAATTTTATTTTCGCTCCTGCTGAAATTTCCTTCCATTTTTAGCCTACTTTTCTTTTTTTAATTCGAAAGAATTAAAAAATGAAAAAGTAGGTATTGACATGCGGTCGATGTCCGTCTGTCTGTCCGTCCGTCCCGTCCCCCCTTCCAAAATCGGTTCTATCCATCGGATCTTAAAAATTCTTTTTTTGTTAGAAAGCTATGACCTCATATACCAAACTTTCATACTTTTTGTCCGTCTGTCTGTCCGAACGGACATAAATCTACTATCTGTCGGCGAATTTCCCATTGAATTAGCATTGAAATTCAATTTTGAGTCATTTAAATCACTGTAGGTATTGAAATGCGGTTGATGTCCGTCTGTCTGTCTGTTCGTATGTCTGTCTTTCCGTCTGTCTGTCCGTATCCCTCTTCCAAAATCGGTTCTATCCCTCGGATCTTAAAAATTCTTTTTTGTTAGAAAGCTATGACCTCAGATACCGAACTTTCATACTTTTTGTCCGTCTGTCTGTACGTCCGGACGGACATAAATCCACTATCTTTCGGCGAATTTCCCATTGAATTAGCATTGAAATTCAATTTTGAGTCATTTAAATCACTGTTGCCAAATCAACAATGGCATGAGAAACTTTTATTTAAACTTATTTGAAGCAAAATAATATTTTCATGAATCAGTTTGGAATGACGTCATAAAATATAGCACAATTTGATTCTTTGATTATTCATTACTTATCTACCAAGAAAGCGGCAAGGCATACTTTTGCATGCAATTATGCTTAGTTTTAATTTACATTTCTTATTTTTTTAATGCAGTTCGGAGTAGTTTCATTACTTTTGTTATTAATAAATATTTAATTATTCTTCGAACTACAAATAAATCACGAGCAGATGATAAATAATATTTAATTAATTTACGAAAGAATATTAAGGAAAATAGTTGATTTTGGCTTTTAGAAGTTTAAATTATAGCTGGGTGCTGTGTTTCGATTTTTTTTTTTTTAATGTGTATAAATCTAGTGTAGAAACGGCTGTTGATGATATTTACTTTAGGAACCTAGTTTTTTTTTCCCGATTAGAACTTCAATAAGTACTTAAGTCTTCAAAAAGTATTTAAGAAAGTAGGCTATTTTAGTTCTTTATGAACTTCTTGTTTTTTATAAATCTTATGTTTACAACAATGCTATTCGTATGAAGAAATATGCTCACGTTTTGGCCTCCTAAACCCGTTTGTATCCAAATTTCGAAAATCGTTTCTTAAATGACGCCTTCAGTACAAAATGTTAGGTTAGGGTGAATAATCGTCGCACTAGAACGACACGACGCTATCGGTGACGGGCACCGTAATTTAGAACCACAGTCAAATGACGATTTGATACCTAAGTAAGCACCCGACGAATTTTAAGAGCGACATCGTGCACGCCGTCAGCACTTTAAAGCGTATTTTATGTGTACCGACTCTACACGGTGTATACTACATCGGATACTTTTTGGCTATACGGGCCGTTTATAGGTCGGAAGTTTTTTGGCGATGCTCGGACTCGAACCTGGGACCTCGTATCAGGACAAAAGAAATAAGCTCTTAAAATTGGTAATATGTACCTCCAATAGTTTTGGCTGGACGTTGAAACGTGAGTCAATCATGATTTCTTCCTTTATAGTTACATAGCTAATTTTATGCAATAACTTTAAAAAAAAATTATATGCCTGTAGCTTGATGTAATAATGGCCAATTTCATCAACAATTTGTTTAATAACTTGTGCAATTAACTTAAGCAAGCTCACAATTTCCTACAACACCAAAACCATTTTACTTATTGATAACTCGATTACGTGATGAATACTTTTTAATTGTTGTCATCTTTGCTCGAACCAGACAAATTCCTCCTTGATAGGAATTTGTTGCACCAATCTACAAATATAAAAGTATATCTATATAATACACTTTGACTTAATCAGTCATTCTGTGACCCTATTTAAAATTTGTAGACAAATTTTAGTTATATTTCTCTTTTAGAGTGCTCTATAGCAACTTAAATTATCATTAGATGTGTTCTTAAGGAATTAATTAATTAATTTAAATAGCAAATAAAAAAGACATGTTAATGTCACTTAAAAACTAATAATAGTGGAACTAACCTGTAGCTACACAAAAATTGTAACAATGAATTATATTCAAATATCCCGTTTATTAAAGGAAGAATTAAAGTATAAACAAGGCATTTTCTGATAGCTTATTTTTTCAACAGATTGTATTTCAGTATAAGAAGATATTCTTCAATTATGAAGATAATGAGCTAACTTACAAATTCAGTTGTTCTCATTTCATTATTCACTTTTAAAAACAACAACCATAAATAAAACACACTAATAAATATTTAATCGAGCACTTTTAATTATTGAAATAGAATTCACCATGACATCAGGGTGCTAAAAAAGTAATAATACTTCTGTAAAAGCATAGAAAAAGTCTTGTGGGATTTCCTTATCACAAATGAGGAATCACAAAGTATTTGTTGTGAAATACTTTATTATTTAAATGCAATAGGAACTACGCAGCTTTGGTCGTCTCTTGCTGCTCAAACTTGGGATAGCAGCATTTGGCGCCTTCCCAGGTACATTTACTGCGGGACAGGTCCCCAACCAAGGAAGCCACTTGGTCCAACTAGTTGAGAAATAAAATATATTAACAATATGAAACAACATATTGACATACTCAAATACAAACATTCAATAATCTTTTAAGAGAAAATAAAAAGGGGATTTTTAAGAGACATAATTTTTTTTACGGATTATATAAAGGCATCATTCAAACTCTAAAGTTAGAGAATAATCAAAATACAATTTCACATGTTGGTTCTGTCATAAAACCTTATTTTAGGTGGTATTAGAGTTGTGTTTTATCCAACTTGTTAACAAATACTATCAAAACAAAATTTGTAGTGCCTTTTTAGTGACCCCTATAACTATTTTCAGTTTCAGTATCAGTATTATGTCATCACAAACAAGAATTTCCTATACATTCCCTTTTAGTTTTAAATTCCTGATTTTCAGCCCTGAATAAAGTATTTATTAAAGGTGTCAAAATTTATCTCTTTTAAGTTTAATTAAAGAAAGTCTTAAACTGTGTGTGCACGATGTATTAGGTATGGATAAAAATTCTTTTTAGTCTTCTCTAATCTATAAAGAATACGCTTTATGCACAAAAACTATGAATACTACTCAGATTTTACCTACAACGTGAATACATCAGGAAAAGTTATAGATTTGTAACAACATTCAAAGAGCTTAGTGGAAGAATGTGCAACATAATAATTTCGGTAAATTTTTTTTAGGTTTTTGTGTCAATGAACATGTTATTCTCTCCTTTGAAAACAAAAAGTTTTGGTTTTTTTATCATGAATATTATTTTGCCGTTTGCAAGTACTGTTATTAACAAAACTAAATGCAACTAAAAATTGTAAAGCTCATATTTGCCTTTTTGTCACATAGCATGTTTTTCCATTAAAGGGGAATAAGATCAAATAACCTCGGGTCTCCAAACCAAAGTGCCATAAAGTTAATCCACAGGGGAAAAAATTATTTTCTAAAGCCTAATTTCTCCAGATGTATTGAATTTTACAAACTCCTATTTTATATGATAAATGTAGCTGACTGAATAGCTCTATAATTCCACTTTTGGAAATTAGTTCGAATATTAAATTAATTATTAAAAAATAAAAAAAATACTAAAATCAATTTCAAAAAGTGGGATTATAGAGCCCAGAAACTCATCTTCATTTATCAAATAAGAAAACCAATTGTAAAAAATATTCATTTAAGGGGGAATGGGCGCTTTGGATCGCGGGTCTCCAAACTCAAGTGCCCCAGTGTTAATCCAATGGCGAAAAAACTATTTCCGCTGCCACATTTCTCCGGCTGTATTGAATATTTTTACAAACGGTTTTTTAAAATAATAAATGTAGATAACTTACAGGTCTCTATCTTCCCACTTTTTGAAATTGCTTTGAATATTTTGTGTAAATTTATTTATTGAAAATTTTTTTAAAATATTCGAACCAATTTCAAAAAGTGGGAAGGCGCTGTAAGTCACATATTTATCACTAAAAATCGCTGTAAAATATTCAACAGCCGGAGAAATGTGGCAGAGAAAATATTTTTTTCGTTATAGGATTAACACTGATGCACTTTGCTTTGGAGACCCCTGGTCCAGCGCGCCCATTCCCCCTTAAGCTGGAGAAATGGGGCTAAGAAAATATTTTTTTCCATCGAATTAATACAGAGGCAATTTGGTTTGCAGACCCGTGGTTATTCTGTCTTATTCCAATTTAGCTCTTCATTTATGTAACTTTAAAGCTTAAAATAGATATATTTGTTACAGTACTATAAATAAAGGGCTTCAACTCACAGGCACTCTTATTTGCTCCATGGAGTCTCTCTCCCTGAGAGTGACCGATTGGGGCTCTTTTAACGAATCAAAATCAACCGTGATGCCAAATGGAATGGCAATCTCGTCTGTTCTGGTGTACCTGCGACCAATAGAACCACTGCTGTCGTCCACTCGATGGGAAACTTCATGTTTCGTCAGATCTTGGGCTGTGAAAGTGAGAAAGTGAATGCTATAGAATCTGCCACTGTGAGGCGCTTGCACATAGCAAATTAGTAAATGCCATGGTCAGCCTAATTTTTCTAGTGTCTGGAACACAATTAGCTAACTTCTTTGGTTTTGGTTGAATATTCTTTTGTAGTTTTAAGTTTTTTTACTTTATGGCACCATTGGTTTTAAATATCTTTGTTTTTATAATTGCATGTAAGCACTTCCTGTTTTTCCTTTAATCATTGCTTTTATGCGCTGAAGGCGCCACTTTCTTTCAGTCCCGAAACAGTATGCTTTTTTAAGAACTTTTTAACATACTTAAAGAATTTATACTTTATGAACTTTCTTTTCATTTGTGTTTGAAAACATTGCTTTTTGAAGAAAAAAACCTGTTATTAATAACAAATGCTAATAAAAATATTATTTAAGTTAAGAATTAGTTGTGTATTAGTATATTAGAACAAAAGGATATAAAGTGACAAAGACAGCAAATTTGAGAAAAACAGCTTAAGTTTTACTGTTTTTTCCCATATCATCTTTACCATCTCAGATTTGAGTTTACTAAAGGCAAATTGTGTGATAATTTAAGAATATATAAGATTTAGTTAGTAATATGAATTCCACGAAAGAAATTGTATTGAATATTTGGTATAAACAAGTAAGATTTTTAATATCTAGTATTGTTTATACAAAAAAAAGCTAAAGAAAATATCTTAAACTTAAAATGAAGCATTTTTGAATGAAGCAAACAGACAAACAATTCGTTTCAGAATATCTTTCAAACTTGCAGTGTAGTATGAAATCGAAGATAGAACAAAAGTTACACTTACAAAGTGTTGCAACCAAAGGTGCAAAATCTGGATGGCTACTGAGAGGTAAGACACTGCATTTCAGAGGAGCGATCACAGGTGGAAGGGCAAAATACTGCAAGAAAAGGAACAGTAACACAATTAAAACTTTACAAGAACACCCAGATTAAAACATAATTAATACAAGCTTTACATTTTGGAATTATGAAATATCTTAAGCAATGTGCTAACATGCTATCATATTTCTTGAACAGAATACTTTAAGTATTAAGGGGAGTCGGATGGGTGTTTAGGTCAAAAATATCGATTTTATGTTTTTCCTTTTTTTTATTCCACATATCTTTAGCTTTAATTTAAGACCAAGATTATTGATTTCTGTTTAGTGGTTTTAATATAAGGTTTTTCAGCAGTTAGGAACATTCTTCTCAGGAACTATAAAATATATCAACATGTTTTGTTTTATTATTTCTTCCCCATTAATAGCTCTTTGATTTAAACTGAGGAATTTTAAATATCTATGCTAAAAAAAAGTTATACAACTTTCAATCTGATTTTTTTTTGTGTTTTTTAACACATATTTTTTAAAAAATAACTGTAAAAGTATTTTTTTATATTTCGAAATATCCTCAATTTAAATCAAAGAGCTATATGTAAGGAACAAAATATAAAAAAGTTCATAATGATATCTCGTATAGTTCCTGAGAAAAATGTTCCTAAAATTAGGCTAATTAACATAGGCGAGATAGAATCATCCGACTCCCCTTAATAAGTAGAAGTTTTGGAGGACTATGTAACGATTTATAATGCCAGAAAAAAAAAGATAATTCAATTGTGTGACACACAATACCGCTCACAGTATACCCACTATTTTATAAAACACTACACAAATATTTTGTATAGTTTAAGGAAAATGTTGTTACACATGTGTTTCAATAAATATTAATTGTTTAAGGGGGAATGGGGGTGCTGGGCCGCGGGTCCCCAAACTCAAGTGCCTCAGTGTTAATCCAATAGCGAAAAAAATATTTTCTCTGCCACATTTTTCCGGCTGTATTGAATATTTTTACAGGATTTTTTTATTTGATAAATGTAGCTGACTTACAGGTCGCGACCATCCCACTTTTTGAAATTGGTTCGAATATTTTTTTTTAATTTTCAATAAATAATTTTACACAGAATATTCGAAGCCATTTCAAAAAGTGGGAAGATAGAGACCTGTAAGTTATCTACATTTATTATTAAAAAAACCCCTGTTTATTAAAATATTCAATACAGCTGGAGAAATCTGGCAGAGAAAATAGTTTTTTTGCCATTGGATTAACACTGAGGCACTTGAGTTTGGAGATCCGTGGTCCAGCGCGCCCATTCCCCCTTAAGGACTCAACAATTCAGCATTCTATATTGAAAAAGTATTAACTAACCAGGGTTAATTTTTTTAAACACATATTGTACAAAACTACTCACTGTTCTCATTTCATCTCCTTCCCTTGTCCTAAAACTGTGTTCCCAGATGGCATACATGATTCGGCCGATACCAAAAGATGGCTCGATGACAGCAGGAATGATTTCTTCAACTGTTTAAAGGAGGGAAATAAAATGGTAGTTTAACTGAGATGCTTAGGAGCCATAGATATCATAGTTAAAGTATTAGATGATTGGCAGATCACCTGACCTCCTATGCTAACGACGGAACGCGCATGGAGGCCAAAATGGCAAGTGTTGCTGCCACTTTAAGGAGAAAAATACTACGAAAAAATACCATTTAATTCTAAAATTACAACACAAATATAGTAAACATAATAGCTGCATTTTGGAATCTTTTTAGTGACTTTAAATCCTTTTCTAGTTTTTTTTGTTGTTGTAATTTTAGAATTAAATGGTATTTTTCTCCTTCTTGGCAGCAACACTGGCCATTTTGCACTCATATTTTGGCCTTAATGCGTGTCCCGTTGTTAGCATTGGAGGTCACGTGATCTGCCAATCTAATACTTTAACTATGATATCTATGTTAGGAGCAGAATGAAGTAATTCACAAGGAGTGTAACACTGCTATGATTCCACGCAAATCCCATTTACAGTTTTAAGACAAAGTTCAGTTTAAAGTTAAAGATAAGTTGTTTAGGTTAGCTTCATTTGGACTGAAAATATGTTTTAACTGGATATTTAAAAAAAAATTCAAAATCATGCCACCAAAATAAAATAATTATTTTTATTAATATTGAATGAATTTGTAATAAAATATTTCGACAGACTCTAATTGAACTGAAGTAAAAAAAATTACAATTGATAAATTTTATCATGCAAGAAGACTGTTTGAATCCTATACTAAAAAAAAGCTTTTTAATAAACTAGTTAAGTTTTATTTCCAGCAACGTGTTTGCATGAAATATTATTTTCTCTGAAGAAAATTGAGAGAAAACATAGAACAAATAAAATTATTGAATTTATGTTACTTAAAACCAGTTTTTTTGCAAGAGTGATTTTTTCAACTAAATGGAATTTAAAAAAAATGTATTTACCATGTACAGTCTTTTCTGCTCGGCTGATTTTAATCATTTCTTTGGTTAAAGTGAAATCTTTTCCATCAACAGTAAGACTGTAATTTCTATAAAAAAACAATAAAACACAAAAGATTGTTATACAAGAAATGTTTTATCAAATTATTATCAAAACAAAAATATCAAATGCATTATGAAATAGTATACAAACTAATAATTTATTATGACTGAAATCTGCTAAAAAAGGCATTTTAGAGTGCTGCAATCATTCGTACAGATGATTAATAAAATGTTTATGTACCCTTTGCCTTCCAGTTCCTTTTCGACGAGAGCAATGTTATCTTCGTCTAACTCCTTCAGCACCCTGGTAATTTCCTTTGCATCTTTTTTAAAAGATTTACCAATCAAGGCCATTTGAGGTTGCAGTTCTGTGACCTGCACAGTCTTGTATGACATGTTAAGGAAAGATTTAACAAAACTATGTGTTTTTCATGGGGAGCACAACCACAGGAATTTTTTTTAATAAGTTGAGAATGCTTTAGTAGAAGAGCATTTAGCCATCATTTGCTTATTGATTTACTTACATATTAATTTTACAATTATGTATCACTCTTTTGAGTCATCTTTCTGTATAAGTAATGATATTTACATGATTGCCCTTTTATTAATCTATTTTAAAACCATTTACAAACATGCAATAGAGCAATTTTCAAAACAATTCCAAAAAAACTTCTTTCTACCATAATAGCGGCTGTTAATTTAGGGTGGTTTTAGTTTAGTTTGAATTATCATCACACTAGAGCTACACGAGGGCTATTGGCGACGGGCGTCATATTTTAGAACCACAGTCAAGTGACGAGCCGACACACTGAGTAGGCACCCAACGCAACCGTTAAGGGCGACATCGTACGCAGCGTTAGGACTTTGAAGGATATTTAACGTGCACTCCCTCCACACTGGGTATAATTCGTCGAAAATTTTTGGCTGCACGAGCCATTTATAGGTCGGCAGTTATTTTGGCGATGCTCGGACCCGAACCTGGGACCTTCCACATGCTAGGCGAATGCCTAACCGACTGGGCTCCCCAGGCTCAATTTAGGGTGGGCATAAAGGTCTTGACTTAATTATAAAATAAAAATATAATATGTTAGCACAAGCAAAGTAAACAAGAACTTGATATTTCTAGAAAAAGATTAAGATATACAGATAAAAAGAGAAATAAAATAATTCAATATATGTTTTCTCATAGAAGAAAGCCATAGAGATTATTCGCAGGTTACGTTAGCTTCTGGCCCTAACTACACTACTGTATAGAAGCTAAGTATTTGAAACAATTTACAACATAAAAAGAAAATATAAACTAAATTCAAGTATCTTTGATTTTGTTTTACACCAAGAATAATGCATTTAATAACATATTCATGTGGCACATTCATTAAAAGGATATGGATTCCTTGAGCTGGCCTTCAGCATTGAGCTTGACTCCGGTCGCTTTTGTGTGTTGCATTAAATCGTAACAGGATCGGTCAGCACAGCCAACGCACTCCACCCATCCCTATTGGATAAAAAATATTTTACTACAACTGGATTATTTTCATGTATAAGTTTATAAAACCAAATTTTTCATTTCATTCTACACTTTAGCATGTCACTTTAAAAGGTATGATAAACCTTATATAAAAAAAGTAACAATTTGTCTGTTCAAATGTTTATGTAAAAAACCAAACACATATGCCCACATCATTTGGGTACTTTTAACTTGTATAGAGCAGAAAAAGTAAGTTAATATTTTTGGAAGAGACACAAATGTGTACATTTGGCTTACTATGGATTAAATGTTTGTATTTCAATAGGTTTTTTTTAGGAATTTGGAGCATTGAAAATTTTTACACCCAAAGTAAAATCAATCATTCAAATGCATTTAATTAAAAGAAAACAGACATTAAATGAAGAAATTAGTTAAGCATCAGCTAACTAAAAGTTTTAGAAAGATTATCAAATTTTAAAAACAAATAATATTCGACAACACAATTTCAGTTTTGTGTTACTAGATTAATATCAATATTTTTCAAACATTCATAGCTTTATTAAACATGATACTAACATAAGAAACTTTTATCTCTGCATCCCAGCAATCTGTGGCGTAATGGGCCATTTCATTTGACATGTGTTGACGGAACCTTAGCTTATCTGGATTCACTCCAATGGTAACTAGGAATTGATGGATGCGAACCATGAAATAACCAAGGGTTTGGTTGGCTACAATACCCTGAAATACAAGGCAATACAGTCATTGTCTAAGAATAAAAACAAAATCATATTTAGGTTTAAATGAGGATTATACAGCTCCTGAAAATATAAGGAAAACAATATATACACAGTTAATCTAACCAATTTTAAATTCTTAATTTGATTTTGCCTATTGTGAAAGAAGTTAGCTATGAAGTATAGCAAGATTTTGGGAATTCAAACTACAACCACATTTCTTAACTTTCTTAACTGAAAAATGAGAGTTCAGAATACAAGTGATGCAAGTCCACTTTTTGGCATTTTCGAGTTAGCAGCCTAAATGCATGCACTAACTATGTAGAATTTCAGTGCAATAATGAAAAAAGTCCTAGAATAGATAATATCCGCAAGGCAGCAGCAATTAAAATTTTTTTTACAAAGCAAGTTTGTTATACAGCTTTAACTTTAAACCTCTGCAGCACAAATAAGCTTTTTCTGGACTTGGATTACTTGTATTCTGGGCCCTCCATATTTGCTTCTATTCTATTGACAAGCTTGATTTGAGCATTTCAAAATAGATACATAAGATTTCTGTCCTTTGTGATTTGTAAGACTTATTGCACAAATACATAGTTTTCTGTTGCTTCATGTGGTTCTTGTAATTATTTTATTTTTCTATAAATAAAAAATAATGTTTTTCTTATATTATGCCCCATCCATTTAATGTTTTTTTTTCGAACAAAGAACTCAGACAATGGAGCAGTGGTTCAAGGAGACTTGAATTTAATAATGTTTTTCATATATTAATATTATGCCCCATCCAGTGGTAATGTTTTTTTTTTCGAACAAAGAACTCAGACAATGGAGCAGGAGTTTTAGTACAAAAGGTGATGAGTTACTTTTCTAAGTTTCAGTTCCTATTGAAAGGTATTCAAAATTAATAAATATCATCAAAACTCAAAATGCAGGATAAATAGTCAAACACATTTATTAAGGCAAACAAGCAACAAAAATATATGGTTGGAAAAACAAACCATACCTTTTGAACAGCATCTCCAATGGTGAGAACAGTAGGAGATTCTCCATTCATTTGGTTGCAGGCGGAATACAGTGTTAGCTGCATGTTTTGTACACTGGCAAACTTGGGATGGTCCTTGCAGCGAGGGTCTACAAAGTGCTCGATTTCAGCCATGGTAAACTCTCTATAAGACAATATCACAATGAAATTATTTCTTTAAAAAAAATCGCATGTTAAGTGATATATGAAATATATTATATACAGGGGTTGTACGAATTTTTAAGAAAGTTTTTCAATTTTTTTCTGAAAATGACATTTTTAATTAAAGTATTTGTAAATAACAAAGTATCCATTAAGAAAATTTAGTACTTAAAAATACTAAAATTTAACTATATGATGCATATAAAATGGATAACTGTGCATATTAAATTTACTCATATTTCATTATCCGATTCTTTTGGGTCAACTAATACAATTTTTCAATCTCAAAACCACTATCTAATCCAAGAGTTGCCTGAATTTTGACAATAACAGAATAACCATAAAAAATTTATGAAATCATCAAATTTGGGCAAAATATCCACATTTTAAAAAGTTAACAAACAACTGTCAAGGGGAGAAGTGTTTTTATAAACAAGATTCATCCTCTATTTTAATGTGAAATTCAGAAGTTTTAAGAAGTAACTTTAGAATTACAGTATCACAAATGCAGGAGATAACAAACAGAAATGTAGTTATTGTATACCCTTAGAATAAAAATTTAACTAAGCTAAAATAAATAACTTTAATAAAACACCCATTTTTAAACCATGACATCTTGAACCATTTTCACCAATTCTTTACTAAAATAATGGTGATTAATTTAGGAGATAAAACTTTAAATCCGGTTTTCTAATATAAAATTCAGAAGTTTTAATGCCCTTAGACAAAAAAATATGAAATTCAGTAATTTTTCAGGGGGAGTAACAACTACTGTATATAAATGCACATATTGAATCGAATCTTTTTTCTTACCTAACTCTGATGAGCCCAGTTCTGGGAGAGATCTCGTTTCTGAAGGCATTCCCGATCTGTGCTGCAGCAAAGGGAAGCCTGCCCTGGTTGAACTGCAGAAGGCGCTTGAAGTTCACAAAGATTCCTTGAGCTGTCTCGGGTCGCAAAAAGCTAGGAAACGATAGCCATTTAAAATAATAACAATAAAAATATATTTCAATACCTTAAAATTTAAAAATGCAATTGTGAATGATTAATAAATATTATATTACTGTAAGAGATATTTATCTAATAAATAAAATATATGCTGAACTTAAGGAAATTGTTAGGAATATTAGAGCTCAGTGAAGTAAATTTTATAATTAAATTTTGTAAAAGTATAAAAACTTTTTGAAAGAAACAAGACCATCCTTTCCACATAAGTTACTAAATCAAAACACTTAATTATAAAGGGCGATTCAAAACAGATGGAGAAAATGTGTGGTACTAGTTTAAAGGTTGATACTAGGGGCGTGAAACACCACATGACTTTTAATTACCACACATGATACACTATAATTCAGTCAAAGACTTGCACAGGGTCTTCGCTTTTCAACAATATTTTTAAAACCTAAAACGTTATATAGCAGCTACGCTTTGTACATGATGGGATTATCTCGAAACCTTTATATGACGTCTGACAAGTACTAGGAACACATTTACTAATTTTGAAGTTCATATAAATTTTCATTTTTCAGCAATACTGTTAAAACAAAAAAAGTTCTATGGCAGCTACTATTTGCACTTGCATGATTTTCTCAAAAACATTATTACGACTTAGGAGAGGTACTAGGAACTTGCATACCAAATTTGAAGACTATCTGTCTGTAGCTCTTTTAGCTCTAGCTGTAGCATGGTTTTAGACAGACAGATGGACCAATGTTCAAAAACACAGAAACTCAATTTTGAATTATCAATCCCATCACAATATTTTCACAACATTACATTTCAAATTAGGTAATCCAAAGTAATAACTAATAGATTAATAATAATTAGATTAATAATAATTAGATTAATAATAATTAGATTAGTAATAATTAGATTAGTAATAACTAGATTAATAATAATTAGATTAATAATAATTAGATTAATAATAATTAGATTAATAATAATTAGATTAATAATAATTAGATTAATAATAATTAGATTAATTCAATCATCCTGTAAAATTATAACCATTTTGAATCACCCTTCATAACTCATAGTTAACAAGTTCAATCAAATAGATAAAAATAGGAAATTAAATAATTTAACAGGCAATTTTATTTACCCTTTAAGGTTTCCTGTAGGTCCAATAGATGTGCTAAACATAAGATTAAACTCTAAAGCTTCCGACAAGTCGTTTCCTGTGTTGGGAGACTTGATGTCGAACTTTCTTAGAAGGGCATTCATTTCATCCTTAGAGCAGCCATCTAACTATGAAAAAATAAAAGATCATTAGGCATATGCAATATGAAATTATGTAATCAATTTTTTTCAGTTTAAATGGAACCAAGTTCCTAATGTTAACAACAAAGGAATTTGGATTGAACTTTAGCTTTTTAAATGTATGACACTTGTCTAGGGCACTTTAAGTTTGGGCTATGAAAGTGGGTGACGGACGGAAAGACGATTAAAATTTTTTACAGTTAAAGTTTAATGTGGAAGCTAATAATTTCAAACCCAATTTTCACCCATCTAATTGTTGTTGTCATGTCCATGATATGTGCAAAAATTAGATAGGTCCAAAGCTGTCGTAGACAGCTTTTGCGACTTCAACTGCTTTTTCAAAGAAAATAAAAACTTCTGGGTCTTTGAGCCTAGCTTGAAATGCAGGGTAGCCAAAGATATGCTGCAGAGACACTAGGACCCCAACTTATTGTAAAATAATTTTTAAACAGTTAAACAAAAATAAAATTATTCCATGAGAAAAAAATTAAAGTAAACATATATTACTTTGACAATTATGTCTTCATATTCTGCAATTTGTTGAGGAGTCACACCCTTTTCTGTCGTCAATTTTTCTAAGTGAGCTGGATAAAAATACAAATAAAAATTAGTTTTTATTTATTGGCAGCGGCCAACTACAAATCATATTCTACAAAACTAGTTTAGATCATTTTCATAATCTTAGAGAAAAGTTTTGATTGCATCGAACATTAGTTAATAATATTTAAATTAGTTCTTATTCAATGGTAACAGCTAACTACAATGATTATTTTACACAATTAAGTTCATAATCTTGAAGAAAAGTTTTAAATTAAACATTAATTGATATAATTTTTTTTGCATTTATATATTATTATATATTATTAATACTCATTATTCTAACTACAATGAGTATTTTACACAATTAAGTTCATAATCTTGAAGAAAAGTTTTAAATTAAACATTAATTGATATAAATTTTTTTTGCATTTATATATTACTGGCAAAAAAGTTTCACTAGGCACAAACTACTCACCAGCAACAAGTATAATATTACACAAACATACCCTTGATCAAATGGTCCAGCCTGAAACATTCTCCGTTTTTCAAATCTTTAACCATTAAATCTGCAAATCTATCCACATGACCAGATGCCCTAGAAAATTAAAGGTGATTTAAAATACTAGCAATAATTTAAAAAGCAAAACCAAAATAATCAATAGTTATAATTTTCTTATGTCACTGCAACTAATAATGTTTTAAATTAAGAAATAATATAATCTTTCCCAAACAAACCAAAATGTTATGCATTATAAGCACTATACACCTGTATAGGGCCACCAGGCTTTTAATTACAGAAGGATATATATGATTGAAAGGTTTGGTCACCATTAGGTAAAACTACCAACTTGGATAGATTTTCAGGGCATGAAAATTGCAGAAGACATCGTAAGATTATGGAATGTAAAGGATCTCTTGGGTATCAATTTAACTTTGGTATTCTCTACAAAATTAAATCTGAGAAAAACTTTTAGCATCCAATGACAGCCGATTTACAAAAATTCAAGCATCCAAAATGGGTCGCAAGTGCAATCACTGTAGTCCTCCTGTTTAGTTTTGAAGTCTGAAGATCATAGTCATCTCTTTTCTCCTTGTTGTCTAGGAAAGATGAAGCATCTTCCTTTGTATCCCATCTTTTAGATATAAGAAGGGTGTTTGTACCAAGTGGGATAGAGAAAAAATAAGAATTAAGAAGCTCACTCTCAGTGCTGTATTCGTAAAATTTGCACAGGGTATACTGTGCCTAAATATAAAAAAATGAGAGGGTATACTCTTAATATGAGTTGGTACTTGGTAATAAAATTTTATGCATAAACTGTAATTCAAGATATAGAAAAAAAACTTTTTGATGGTCACTAAAAGGTATATTACTTTTAGCTAAGGTGTATGCTGTTCTGAACACTTTAGTAGTTGGCTCTTCTTGTGAAATAGTCACATTATCTATACACTCCTTTAAAAGATCTGTCGATACAAATACGTTCAGCTATGGTGTGACTTTGAGACTCAACATGCTTCTTAATTTAATTTCTTAGGTTTGATAATTTACTAGCTCGATCTTTGCCAACAGCCTCAATTAAACTTCTACTCCATTCTTCAGGATATGTGCAATCTTACTTATTTTAAACTTCCTAAGCTATTTGCAGATGAGCAGAATTCGCAGCCAAGTTTGCCCTGTGATCCAATAAGCCATGCATACTTCTTCTTGAATTCGGCAAACTGAGAATCAGTCGACACTTTCGGCCATATGATTTCGGGTAATGGTTGATTATTGGAGTAAGTTTCAGATATGCTTTTCTTGTTTTTATCTTCACACAAATCTTCATTTTCAGATTGCCTTTTAGAGCTTAAGTTTCCTCTTTTCAAACAATTATCCATATTTTTTTTTTATAGAATTAGCAAGTTCACAGCATATCTAGAATATACACCGCATGGTTTGTTGAAAATTTGTTGCGATAACGCGGAACTTTGCATTGAGTTGTCTAACAAGTAGTCTCATTCAAAGCTTATGCACGCTTGTATTTGGTTTGGTTGAATTTGTTGAGTTGTCTAACAAGTAGTCAAAACTTATGCGCGCTTGTGTTTGCTTTGGTTGAATTTTGTTATTTTTTGAAAACTAAAATAAAGTGTCAAACTCATTAAAAAATTAAAGGGTATATGGTAATTTGGAAAATAATCACAGAGTATACTCTATTTAAAAAAAAACAGGGTATACGCCGTCGTACACCCCCAATACAGCCCTGCTCACTCTGAATAGTCAAGGAGGAAATAAGTATAGCCCTAAGGCTTGCCAACCAAACAGTGCCTATATGTGGTGCCACAAAAAGCGGCTTTATTCATTATGACGTTGTCTAATCTGCAAATGGCTCAACAAACATATTTTTGGAATTACAGTGTGGATGCTCACTTGAGTACATATTCAGGAGTGAGGATGGTGCAGTCCACTTCCAGCATCTGTTCTTCCAGGATAAAGTGAGAACGCCACAGGTTCAGCAGGTTGTTCTTCATCGCACATCCCATGGGACCAAAGTCAAACTGGCCAGTCACACCTGCAAACACACACATTAGTTCATTGGAATTGCTCAGTTGTAAATTATATATACTATTATTTGCTTACAATTCTTTACTTTGTGTTCCACATAAAAAAAGTTCTAAAATAGCATACATTCCTTTTGTTTTAATATTCACAGTTATTCCATGAACAGATGGACAGAAAAGCATACTGACACAGACAGACGAAAGTACAACAGATAGGTCCACTATGTCATTGTATTACCTTTCATACAAGTAAAGATTTTTTAAAACAGGTCAAGTTAGCTCAGTCTGAAAAGTGACATAGATTGTGGAACGACAAGTAGATCTCACTGTCTCTCCTACTGTACAGGCAAACAGACAAAAAGTACAAAAAAAAGGTAACTGACTTCATAGTATACAGAATTTTTTAAGCTGCTTGCCACTGTGTTAGGCTTAGTTTAATAATATTTTTTAAATACTAAATCTGAAGTTAAGAATACAATTTGTGGGGAAATTTCAAAAATTTGGACACTTTATAAGTTGATAGAAATAAAAAAAAAAATAAGGAGTCCCATAGTTTACATTAATTATTACCTCCATAGATTGCAAATGATTGGTCAAAGAAGAAACGTCTTTTCAGCAAATCTTCCATTCGAGCGCGGTCAAAGCCAACTTCAGGAGGAGCAAGCTCAATTTCCTGAAAAGTGAGGACTATTGGTCATAAAAAGTACAAAAAAAATTATAACATAATGACAAAAAAAGTTTTTAATCGTTTTTTTTTAAATAACAGATGCTGTTACAAAGGAATTGTTTCGAAACATATAATTATTAAAGAAACAAAAATCATACAAATTTGAGTTGAAGTAAAAAAAAAAACTGTTCAATAGCTCAAATTCAATCCGTCAAAAAGTCAGTGTTATTAACGGGATATGAAATGAAGGTAAAAGAATTTCTGTGAAGTTCTATACACATACTTTAATTGTTATTAAAATATGCTATAAAACAAACTTTCATTATAAAATACATTTGACATTTAAGCACAGCAAAAAATACGGAAATTACTTTGTCCTCCAAAATCTTCTTCCTTGCTTTGAGTTCATTGACAGCCTTTTTAATGTCCAATTCCGGGGCTTTGTTTTCTTTTAGAGATCGAACCAAGTCTCCCTAGAAATAGATACAAATATGTTAATTTTAAGTAACATTTGGTATAAAAACTATGATCTATACATTAGGCATAGATCGCTAACAGATGTATTAAGAAAGTAGGTTTAAATAGGCATTGTAATTTTAAATAAATTATAGAAAACTTAAATAGCTAAAATATTTTTTTAATCCTTTCTGATAAGCAGGTACATTTTTTGGGGGGAGGATGTGTAGATGCTTAGGGTGCTACTTAGTTATTTGTATAAACCTATAGGTTTTGATTATTGTTAAGCGTTAATATATTGTTTTGTAAGGTGTCTAGTAGTGTGTAATAGGTAGGGACATGTTGGTTTATGTAAAGTATGTTGCAATTTCGTTATTTGACCAACCTAGCTGGATCTTGAGCATGCTGTTGGAGTCGGAGAATTTGTTAAGTGGGATCAGATTTACTGTACGGTCCCCCTTGGCGCGATAATTTTGGATATGGCGAAAAATAATATTTTCTGGCAACCTGTCTGACTTCGACTAAAGATTCGAATTCTATGACTACGCACCTATGACGTTTTCCGGCAACCCTATCGGACCGTTGGTGAGTTTTCATAAGAAATATTCCCATACAATATTTTCTTTGAATTGCGGTTTTTTAAAAAAAGTCGCCAAAATACGGACTTTTGGCGCGATTTTGGAAAGATCGCCAAGGGGGACCGTACAGTAAATCTCTACCGTTAAGTGTAATGCCTGATTAAAAAATATTACTAATCAAAGCTTCTGCTATATCCCAAAATAATATAAATTGTTTTTCTACAGCATTAGATAATGCATTTGTTAGATTATGACTGTATTTTATAATAATATGACATTACCTACTGGAAAGTGTTTTGCACAGTTTTGTGGCCACTAACTGTTAAGGTAAATTGGAAAATATTACGTTAATTTTTTTCAATATAAGAAAACAAAACTAATATAAGAAACGAAATAAATTTAAAAATACAGTTTTGAGCAGATCCTTTTAAAATTTGTTTTTTACGAAACTTTACAAAAATACAAATTGTCAAAAGATTATTGACCCCACGTTGACACTGGAGTTTAATTCTCCAAATGCCTCTAACCGATATATTTGCGCTTTCAAGCAAGTTATTCTGCAATTAAACAATAAAAAGCAATTTATTTAATCTTTTTATTGCATTACCTGCTCCTTTACAGCAGTTCGAAAAGGCTGTAGCAAGATTTCAATCTTCGGATCGCTCATCTTTCTGATGTAATGTAACTTGTACCGTTGCAGTCTCTTCGTGCCCCAGTTTTCGGGCAATTTGCGAGGATGATCAGTGCGATATCGGAATAGAGTGATGGAAAGAGGCCTGAGGCTTTTGCGTACGTGGTCACAAGAAGTTAGGATCACAGGTAGCAGGTTTAATATGCAGAATCGTGACCTAAAGTAAACCATCCGCATGCGATTCCCTCGCCAATGACGGAACGGAAAACGAAAAGAAAAACAAGACAAACTGTAGAAGTTCGAGTTAATATCGAATTTATTTATTTCAGTGGCTGGTTCGAAAACATTTTTCACAAACGTTTTGTTATATGTGATAATTTTATGTATTTAACTAAAAGTTAAATGTTTTACAACTAGCCTTTGTTAATTACTTGTTGATACAGTGCTTGTTTTAGCTGTGATTAGATTAAAAACCGTTGTAATAATTGCTTCTGAACGACAACCTAATTGCAAACTGAACTGAAGTCCTCAATTTTCTTCCCCTAATGTAAACAAAAACAAGCCGACCCGGCGGCGCAACGGTTAGGGCTAGCTTGGAGCCTCTGGTTCGGTTCGAATCCCGGTAAGGGATGGATGTTGTGTTTGCGAGTATATGCGGAGTACGTGCTCGTAAATCTGTTGGTCCGAAAGTCCTGTGGCGGTCATTGCGCATTTCCCACGGTACAGGTCCCTGGAGACTATTTCCCTCCCTTCAGGACATGTCTAAATTGTGGAGGTGCGATAGATGGCAGCATCTGTCTTGTATGTGTGTGTATGTCGTGTCCGTCCTTCTGACGAGGTTATAAGCGGTCTTGTGACCAAGCACACAAGCTGAAAATATATGTCTACCAACCAACCAACCAACCTAAACAAAAACAAAAATAATGGGGGATAAAGAAAAACCGACTGATTTAATTTCAGCCTCAGAAGAATTAAGAGGAGAAATTTATGGTAAACTGATCCCATTTACAAACAACATTGATTTTATTTTAAAACTTTCAACTATTTCTAATGACAATTTTTCTTCACAGACATAATCAAGACAATACGTGACCCGGAAAAACCGCAAACCCTAGAGGAACTGCAAGTAATAAATGAAAATGACATCTCCGTGACCCTCAATTCCAAATGTTCCATAATCAGAATAGAACTAACCCCTACGGTACCCCATTGTTCGTTAGCTACAGTTATTGGTAAGGCCCTATTCTATATTTTAAACAAATGTATGACATATTATAACTTAACCCCCTCAAAATCTTATATTTTGTACCCCAATTAAACTTAATAACTTAAATTACCTTTTTCACATATCTTTAATATCACTTATTTATATCTTTAACATCCCAACAACAGCGTCATCGAGTCGCACCAAGTAACAGTTTCCACAGAAACTGTTTAGTCATCAAATATTTTACTGTGGCCTTAAACCTCTCTCATAATTCATCATCAACCGTGATTGGTCAATCGAAGAACAAACAATAATAATCTGTAGCTGTGAAGCACATTTTAATTAGACTTCGAGATGTAAGGTTGTGTGCTTTTTGGCGTGCCGAGCTCCGGCTCAGTACTACGTCCTGTTAAATACTCTAAATGATCTCTTTACAATAAATTATTTTGGACATCCATGCTATCTCCTTTTATTAGAATGAACTAAATAATTATTATACTCTCATGTGTAGTAGATGTTATTCTATTACATGTATAATATGAGATTAATTCTTATGTATATTGAGATTCTATCCAACACTTTTTCTAATTTCGAATGCCATGTCCGAAATGGAGCGAGAGAGGATTTAACAACAACTTGGTATCCAGTTGGAGGACGTACATAAATACGTCACGCAAAATTTTGACTTTTTTTACCCCTCCCTCCCCCTATGTCACGCTGCGTCACGTTTGATCAAACCCCTCCCCCTAAAATTACGTCACGTTGTTGCACCCCCCCCCCCCTTTAAAGAAAAGTTAATTTTATTATTTCCCTTTGTTTCTGAAATTCGAAAAAAAATGCACATTTTTATATTAAAAAAAAATTAATTCGGAAAGAAAAAAAAAATTAAAATTTATCTTGGTTAAATAATTTATTCATTGGAATATACCCCAACATTGTATTTGCATTTCCGTTGTCCAAGATCTAACTAGCCATTCGCTAATGTCTTCTAAAAAAAGGGGGTCTGAGAGTAATCGGAACTGTCTTCTAGTTCTGGGTCTTTTGGTGTTCGTCCAGGTCCTCTAATTGGTCAAGATAGTGTCGCAATTTTACGTGCTGTACCGTTACGAAAGTACCCTTACGAAAAGGTCTGTAAAATATAGGAGACTAATAATACCGACGTTGTTGCATATAATAATCTCCCCATCCTCTTTCTGAAATAAAGTGTTTCGTATAAAAAAAATTTCAAATTTTTATCTCAAAAACTTCCTTTTATAAGTAAAACAGAATTTCCTTGCAAAATTAGAAATGTTCGAATCGTTACGTCACGCAAGCAATTACCCCTACCCCCCTCCATGTCACGATCCGTCACGTTGGCGCATACCCCTCCCCCCTCTGAGCGTGACGTAATTTATGTACGTCCCCTTGCTTCCCTTTATGGTAATAGTGTGCTGGAGAGCCCAGTCGGTCTAGGCGTTCGCCTTGCATGCGGCAGGTCGTGGGTTCGGGCATCTCCAAAATAACTGCTGACTATTAAAACCTACTAAATAACTATTAAGCCGACTAAAAAAACTTAGGTTTGAAGTTCTCATACATAAGTTTAATTTAATCAATACTTTAACTTAACCAAGATTATTTATTATTCTCGTACTTGATAGTTCCTTTAACTTTTCTCTACATCTAAAATTTCTAGCAACAGGTAAACAACTTTGTTAGTAGGTAGATGTAAATGCATACATAGATTCACATAATTAATTATCGCTTTATTTTATTATAGGTTTATGTGTTAGAATGAAGTTAGAAAAATATTGGGGAAAACATTACAAGGTAATTGATTATGCTTTATTTTAATTAGTATTATTTAGATCCGTGTTCAAAAGGTATTTCAAAAGTTCTTTATGATAATCATTTTCCTTTTTGATACCTAGTACTAGAGTTAAATTATTATAAACTGTTGCACCTTGTGGTTTAAGCAGCTACCATGCCAGGGCTCTACATAAGTGATGTTGCCATATTTAAATTATGCTAAGTTGGAAATCATATGCCACAGCATGTTGTTGGACCTTTTATTATTCTTATCATTTAATCAATTTTTTATTCAAATAAAAGGTTTTAAAAATATGAAAAAAAATGCATTGAGAAAGTTAGTTTTTCCTATAGAAATGAACGTATTTCTTTTTAACTGCTCAGTATAAAGCATAAATATTTTTGAAATTTCAAATTTGATTATTCTATTTTGTGTGGTAGATTTGTCTATTTCAATTACTATATATTTCTTTACAATACTTGCCATTCACCTTTCCAAAGTGTCGAAATACTTTACGAGCTTATTTCTTCCATCCATTCGCAGGTAGATGTTTATTTGAAAGAAGGTACACATACAACTGCTGCAGCTGGTGAGTAGCTAGAAAACTACGTGTTATCTGTTTGCAATTAAAAGGTCCTCAATTTGAATGTAAATAATACGCAATTCTACATAAGCGATAAACTATATCCAATATGCTTATTATAATGCAATCAAGATATATATCAAACCTATTGCTATTATCATGCCTACTGTATAAAAAGGAATCTATTGGGAATTGTTTTACTAAGAAATATGTTCATAGACAATTGAAGAGCTTAGTTTAAGAATGTGCTGTGTGACATTTTTGAGAAAAAAAATTAGATCTTTGTATCAAGAAACATGTCATCCTCTCCTCTGAGAATGTAGCAAGTTCTTTTTTTTTCATTAACTTTAAATTAAGTATATTTTTTAGCGTTTGCAAGTACCGTTTTTAACAGAACTAAGTGCAACCTAAAAACTTAAGAGGCACAATATTCATTGTCACCTTTTTGCCTTGTAGCACGTTCTTCGACTAAGCTCTTCCATTCAGGCATCTTTAATATTATGAAAAACTGTATGTAAGGGCATGTTCATTGTTTTGGTTCAATTTATTTTGAAGTGTCTTAACATATCTATTTTAAATTTGTATTGTTAGTAGAATTATATTTAGACAATTTAACTTTAAGGCAATCTGAGATGATAATATCTGGGATTAATCAATACTTTATAAATACTGGTAATACTTCTAATTTTTTTTAGTATTTATAGCATAAAATAAAAAGGTCATGTAACCAAAACTAATTTGTAGAATTGTCTTGCATTGGAGTTGAATAAAATATTACAAAATTTATCAATTTTAATGAAAAAAATTTTTTGCTTAAATTTGGGATAGGGAAAATAATTGACTTATTTGTTAGATCGCTTGTTAACTAATTTAAACTTCCCTTTGTTTTAAAAGGAGTTATTTCCACACTTATTCATAAATGACTATTTTAAAAATGAACTTGTACTATGACATTAAAAAATTACTGTGTTGTTCCAAAAATTTTAACTACAATTTTTTCTGCCTTATTGTGTAATTTGCATGCAATGCATTTCGTTTTAGTCAGCAAGCAGATTAATGACAAAGAACGCATTGCAGCAGCTATGGAGAATCCTGAGTTGCAGAGAATGGTAGAGAGCTGTATAAAAGAAGATGACTCCTAGTTTAAATATTAGTTAAATTGTAAATATTTTGACTTTATAACTTACAGAAATGTATTTAGATTTTTTAATTAAAGCTATTTTTTTAAATAATGATTTTGATAATGATTATTAATAATGTTTTTAATAAGTAATTCTATATATTTAGGTCTCGAGAGGGAATGGGAGCGGGTCTCCAAATTACTCCATTCTAAGAGCAGGTCTTTACATTGCTAAGTTCAAAAAGTAGGATTATAGAGCCTATTAGCCAGCCACATTTATCATATAAAAAACTGTAAAAAATATTTCATGTGTCGGCTTATCACTTGATTGTGATTCTAAATTACGACGCCAATTGCACTCAAAAACAAACTCTCACTTAGAACTGCTTTTACAAAAATCATGCATCAAGAAAGTGCCGAAACACAGCATTTAGTTGCTGCAAATTAAACGGTTTTTCATCAAAAATTCTAATATTTGTAGCTCTAGTGTAATGTTAATTCAACCATTAATAACCATACCATACAGCTGTAGTCATCAGGTTTGTAAGTTACTTTTTTCCATTAGATTAATTTTTCTCATATTAAATTTAGGATGCAAAATTTTAATAAACTAAAATAAGAATCAGCGCATCAATACAATAACAACTTTATTACACCTTTCTGTACAGAACAATTAACTTAAAATTGTACTTTGTTACAATATATGATGGCAAATAGAATCCAAATTTAACTCTAGGGATCATATAATACATCTTCACATAACACCAACAAAGTTAATAGAGAACTTTTTCTTGAATACAGCTGACTAGATGAGTCATAGTTAGAAGCACTACAGAGAACGTTAAGAGAAAAAATAACCAATTTCAAAGTCTGAGCATATTGTCTCTCTTCAAGTGTCTTTGATCATTGTACAGTCTAGAACCGCAAATGCCATGCAGTTTAACATTAAGAGATGGGACTAGATATTTTTCAGTTAGTTTCATAACTGAAATGAGTTACAGTCATAGAACAACTGTATATACAGAGGCTCACAATCATACATTGAAAAAATGAGTCCACAAAAAAACAACAAATGGTATGACAGAATATTTCTAGCTCGAATCACATGCAAGGTAACTTATAATATCTTAAAAATGATATTTGTAAAAATTAAGTACATTAATAATGCATATATATATATATAAATGATAAAAGCTATATTTTATAAGAATAACCAATTGAAATAAAACTCAGAATCTAATCAAATTTATATTACATAATGATTGGCTTATTTGATCTTTAAGAATATTCAAGCTTCATGTAACAATTTAAGTGAAATATTTTTTTAACTTGATAAAACACAAATGTTATTAGGTTTTTAAAACAAATAATCTCAACTAAAATGCATGACACAGTTCGTCTGCAGCTTATACATAGTTATATAAATTTGCAACTTACAATTATGCAATTTTATTAATATAGTAGAGGAATACTTTCAAATTTGTTTTATGAATATTTTAAAATTTGACTATGATATGAATCATTTATATTTCTGATTACATATTCAACAATAAAAGAACAAAAAAACATTATAAAGGATTGATATAAAAACCCAACAGATAAAAAATACAAGATTCCAAAAGTAATATAATTTCGAAAAGAAAAACATAAAAGGGAAAAATCAGTAGAATGAACTATGAGGCATATATGTAAAAATATAAATGCTAAAAATGGGTAAAAAATCATCTTTTTTCTAAAATCGTTAAGGTTAAAAAAAATTTAGGAAATTTATTTTCTTCTTAAAAATTCATATTTAATAATTATTGTATATCGTAGAAATTCTTCTATGGTTGTGTAATTTTAATATGCTTTATTAGAAGGAACAATATAGTTCCGAACAACATTTGTAAAGTTTACAAGGTAAAAATTAAAAACAGGTTGTAACTACCGGGTTTACAGGAAGTTCTTATTGCTTGAATAAGATCAGTTAATAGTAGTAACAGTTTCTTTTCCAACAAGTTTTGGTAATATTGACATACTTCTTTGTACAAGACCAATCTTGTATAGGATAAATTTCAAATATCAATAATTGCAAATCCACAATATCTGATTCTCGAATGATTAAATTTCTTCTGAACCTCATACTTATATATTTCTAAGAATATGATACATAAACTATGTCTTAAAGAATTCAGCCACAACATGTGTTAAAATTCCTTATTTACAGTTTTCAAATAAGTGGTAATTGTTTATGTACAATATTTTTCAAGTGATAATACTTAACTGAAGGAGTCCTGAAATTAAGTTTAGCTTATGCTAATAAACTAAATAACTGATTTTTCATATGAATGAATTAAAAAATGCGGTAAATTAAAGTTATTTGATAGATTAGTGCAGCATCGGAAACATATACATTTCATATACAATATACAATTAAATATTAATATAACTTTTAGCATAAAATTGTTAACTTGTATTAAAATAATAAATGTTGTTTCTAAAAATTCAAATTAAAGGTGATAAATTAAGAACATGGTAGATTTTGATGGTGGGTTTTGTGAAGGAAAATTATTTTAAATAAACCAAACATGTTTAGTGTAAAAGTCCCAACAGTTTTTGAAAATATGTAATATTTAAACAATCCTCAGGCTTGTTGGATGGCATGTAACAATACTTTATTTTTGATAAAACCTTTTGATTTCCAAAATGCATAAAAAACACAAAATCTAATTAAAAAACAGTTTCCCACAACTTATATATAAAAAACAAACATTGCTTTTACCTACATAGTTACTACTGTAAACTTTGAGTAACTTAGTGTAGAAGAACTTTATTGAAAAAATAATTTTAAGAAAACCCCAAAATGTGGTTAAAACTTGTAATATGTGAAAAAGCTTGCACTTAATTAGCACTGAAATAGAATTTTATAGATACATATAACCAAATAAATATTAAACTTTTGATATTGAAATAGTTTTAGACTATTGTGTCAATCGTACAAAAGTATTTTAATGTTTCAAAACATTTAAGCACACAGGTATTTCATTAAAATCAGTAACGATTTAAGTAGTTAATAACACTTAAAAATTCATAAATACTTTAAAATATTTGAAAATAAGATTCGTAAAAAACATGTTTTTTAAAACAATAACATGCTTATAACAATATATTACTAGGAGGCTTTATAACATCTAATATCATGCTATACAATAGACATTAACTTATAATATCTTATAAATAACTTAAAAACACTTAAGCATGCATTTGTAGAATAGCAACCATCATATTCATTAATTTAAAATACATCAATATAACAATATATATGACTAGACATTGATTGCTTAACTGATGACATTGATATTACATAACGAATGCAATATCAATCAAGAACAGAAATAAATAGCTCAATATGTTTTGTAATAAGTAAAAATGTTTTGTAATATATGGTTTCAAAATAACCACTTAAGAGTCACTAGCACAATTTTATTTATTTATATTATTTTAAAAAACAATAGAATTTAAAAATAAAATGCCAGCAACGTCAACTTGGGTCAATTACTCTCCGCCAAACTTTTAATTCGCAGTTACATTAAACTTCTGATTTTAGATTAAGCTTTAACTTAACTAATATAATTATTAAAGAAAAATTTCATGCATATATAAGTAATCAAAGACAAATCGATGCAAGATTGAACCTTTCTTAGAAGAATTCTAGCAATTATTTAAAGTTGATGATGATTCCATTCGAAATAAAGTATGTATTTTAAAATAAATATCGTACTATAAGTGACCTATAGCATCACAAGTATTGTATAAAGTCATTAGATAAATCTAATCTAAACATTTTATTTACCCTGTTAATTAAAACGTTTAAATAAAATTAACCATTATAAAGTTTATTTCAGTATTACTACAACTCAATACAACCTGTTAACAGCTTTATGAATTAGCTAACATAACTGCTTAGGATAATATTTTTAGCATGTGATTCTTCGTAATCAAAATTTGTATGAAAGTTTGAACAATATTGTTCAAATATAGTAATTTCAATGTACAAAAAAACGCAATATTAGCATTGCATTTCTAAATGATATTTAGTTAAAACTTACGGTTGTGGAACACAATTCCTACTTTACTATTTAGTTACTGTTTATCTAATATGAAAGAACATTTAAAGTTTATTTCCTCCTACTAACAAAAACAAAGTTTATGATATTCGAGATAGTGTGTAAAATGTGAAGTTGAAGGACTTGATGATGAATGATAGTTTGAGGAACTTATAGTACCACACAAAATAAATATAAAATAAAACAAACAAAAAAAGATCAAATCTTATAGGGAAAAACATAAACTAAAAAAAATTCAATAAATATTTCGTAAATATTGAGCACTATTCTCAAAGTCAAAACACAAACATGTGTAAATTTGGCTTCATCATTTACAGAGCTGTACATAAAAAATCATAGAGATGGAATTGGAGTAGAGGAACAGTAACCCTATTCAACAGCATCCGAAAATAAATATATATTTTTATGTTTGCTTGTTATGTGATTTCAAAATATTTGGCAGTACAATTTTCGCCAAATGCGTTAAACGTGGATAGTTTATTTTGATTTTTTCCATAATAAGATTTTTTTTATTTCAAAGCATAACATGGTAATTTGTCATGAAAATGGATATTTTTCTGTATGATAGTAAAAATAAACAATTTAATTTCATACTTTTTTTTGTCCCTCACAATGGTTTTTATAATTTTATCCTGTTGAGGTTTCGTTTGAATAGGGTTTCCAAGTCTACTCTTATTTCAGATCTATGCAACAAATAAGCAAACAACAAATAAATACACTTCGAAATGCATCAACAAACATGTCTAAGGAACATTGACGGGTCGAACAGCTACCATGCAATAACGGATCAGGAATTCAAGGTGGAAATCATAAAACAACCAACTCTCCACAACAACAACAACAAACAGAGTTCGTAAAACATTCCATGTTTTTGTCTTTTGATCGTCCACAATCACACTCAAGGGGATAAATGTTCTTTTCTTCCAGAGGAAAGGAGGTGGAGTTAAGTTCACAGTGAAGAGTCTGTTGTGGTTAATACTGCAACAGAAAAGAACAGCATTGTGAGATGGAATAGCTTAAGTCACTCAGTGTCAACTTACTTATACATGCAAAATAGTAATGCCAACTATTTGTTGTTGTTACTAATGCCACTTGGGAAACCCAAGCTCTTCCCGCGGAGCAGGCAAGGATTAAGGCAAATGAGTGTGGTTCCTGAGGAGAGATGCCCGTGTAAAGACTACTCGGCAGGAATCCGACTTGGCATCGTGCTGACAGATGCTGCCATCTATCGCCACCTCCACAATTTTGACATGTCCCTGAAGGTGAGGGAAATAGTCTCCAGGGACCTGTACCCGTGGGAAACTGCGCCATGACCGCCCACAAGACTTTCGGACAAACAGATTTAACGAGCATGTACTCGGTGGGTCTTCAGTGGTATTGGGACTCGAACGCGGGACCTTCCGATTCCGAGAACGAGGCCTTAACCACTAGGCTATCCACGGCCCATGGTTTGCCAACTAGTAGATTTAGCAACTTATAGAACACCTTTCTTTCACTTCCCAAAGCAATTTAATGCCTGTTATTTGCCCTAGCGATCCCTAGTCTTTTCACCAAAATAATGACCTCTGAAGACAGATTGCCACAGCGGTCTACTTTAGCCTATCTGCTGTAGGCAGGTAAACTGCAGTAACCACAACAATGAATTGGATCATTTTTGTCATGGAATAATCATTCATTTAGTATACTTTCTTGTAGGTTAACATTATTGAGTTCTTACAAAAATGGTCCTATACAGTTTACTTGTCTATGGCAGTAATATCCTGTGACCATAACACATGGTAATGTCAAAACTCTTAGGAAACTTTTTTTCCAACTTATGCAAGTAGAATAGATTTTATAAGCTTTTATACATTATGATTTCCATGGTATGGAACAGAATAGATTACACCACATCAAATAAATAATTGAATTATATTTAAATGCACTAATTATTCATTTATTCTTATTTTGGATCTTGAAGTAAGGTTGCAATGTATATTACAATTGAAAAAGTAGTTGCATGTAAAACTTTGAACTACTTGACATGGACGAAATGGGACAAATAGGACAGTTCAAGCTGCTAAGATACAGATTAATTAATAAATAGCTATCGTAATTTAAATTCTCCGTAATATGTCAATAGGTTGAATAAAATTTTAACCCCCTGAGTGATACAAACGCATAAACCCATCACCTGACTATCAGATTTTCAGCAACACACAAAATTAAAATTTTTATAAAGTTTTAAATTAAAAGTATAGATGAGACATTTATAATCATCTGCTACAGATATAAATTTAAAATAATGACATTTTGAGTTGAAAATTTAAATTTTAAACTTGTACAGTGAAAGCAAGTTTACACTACAGCCATGCTTATCCATCACAGAGTTAATTTCCCCCAAAAAATCAAGAATATTGATTCTAGAAAATTACATTTGAAACCAAAATTAAATAAATATTTTAAAAAATAAAAGTAGGACACAACACAAAAGAATAAATTTCACTCCAGGAAAAGCAATATACTCCGGTTTTCCCCAGTTACATTAAGCTACAATATTTTATACCCATATCCTCCAACCCTCCTTAACTTACGTAGTATTTTAACTTAACTATGCTTTTGTTCTTACCATCCATGCTTGTTCATTGGAGCAGATAGGTCATCTCCTCAAGCAACAGATGAGCAAAAGGGCAGCCAAGAGCAAGGCGTAATCCACGTTGAGAGAGATGCCTCTCTGGGTGGAGGTGCCCTCCATGTTTTGCACAACAGCCTGTTTCTCCCCTGGAAAGAATAAGAAAAAATATAAGTACTCTATTTTTTTTTAAATGAAGGATGAATAAATTATTTTTTATAATATCGTGCAAAAAACTAACTTTTTATAATCAATAATCGTGGCAAAAGTGATGCGTATAACGAAATTGTGTTTCAAAGTTACTTTTACGCACTAGTGCGACAAAGTAAATAAGAGCATCTGATTGGTTTAAAATTCTTTATTTGATCGTGATATTTTATTCAGCGGCTTTGTGATTGGTGCAAATTCTTTATTTGAATGTGATTCTTTATTTGGCATCTTATTTCCAACTAGGAAATACTTTTTGCTCGTAATTTTAAAATAATCATTAATATAAATAATCACTTTAAAATCATTTGAACGTGATAATAAAATAATTAATAAGCCAATCAATAAATGCCAATTTAATAAACTTTTTTTTTGCACGTTATTATAAAAAATAGTGTATGACAACACGTTGAAAATAGCCTTTTTTAAACTCGTAAATTTATTTCACTCGCTCGTGAAATAATTTATTCAACTTGTTTAAAAAAGCCTTACTTTTCACAATAGTTGCATAAATAACTATTTTACCAGAGCAAATATATTTATGGTAGAATATTTTACAAATTAAGTGAAATAAAATAATGCAGATGTTTGTTATTAAACTACTGAGCGATACAGACACATAGACCTGTCACCTGACTTCCAGGTTTTTCCAGCAATACACGATTTTTTTTTTAATTTCAAATATGGATGAGTTATTTACAAACATCTTTAAAAAATTAAATTTCAGTTAAGAAATTAATTTTTTAGATCAGTGAAAAAAAATTCACAGTTCGAATTCACTGCCTATTTGCTTATACCTCAAAAACACTGTATTAGAGAAATAATTTTGCTTCACAACTTATTACAGATCATTAGAAAAAACTAGAAGTGTGAAAAACCACATAACTTTCAATTCCTGCTCAATAACATATTTAATGAGAATTCAGTTAAGGATTTGCACAAGAAGGTTTTTGTTTTTCTGCAATACCTTTAATACATAAAAAGTTCTACACTGCGATGCAAAAGTTTAGACAATGAATTCATTTAGCTGTAAAATTTAGAATTGTGATAGTAGAGTTACAAAAACCTCCTAAACATATTAAAAAAGTATTTTGAAATGCTATAATTGAAACATAATTTGATTTGCAATAACAATTTTTGTTTTTCATAAAATAAAAATTTGTATGATGCAAAAGTTTAGATACAAATACGATATTATGCTAATTTACAGTAGATCATGGCCTAATTTCGCATTTTTATTGATGAATTGTATTTTTTTATATGATAAATTAAAAAAAACACAATATCTGGTGAACTAAACAGAATATTGGTTCAATTTTACACCAAAAAGACAATACAGCTACTTTAAATCTTTATTCAATTCATATTTGCTTCAATTGTACAATTTAACATCTCTAAATATGAACCGAATGCCTACCAGTCCATCACCTTAAACTTTTGAAACGAATTCGTAGATTTAGAGACATGTATTGACCAATTTTCTAGATGAAAAGTACAGTGTTTCCCATATAAAATCACAAAATAGCGGCATATTATTCTTTTTTGCACTTTAGTACAATGCAGAAATAGTCACCTCTTCAAACACGACAAAAAAGTCTGTCTCCTCAACATAATTCCCTCCACACCATTATAAAGGTTCCTCCTCGTTTTTGAGGGAAAAAAAACGGTATTTTCAAAAGCTTATTTTTCAATATTCGGTTAAACCGAACGTGTTTAAATAGCTTTAAAGAGACCGATTAAATTGAAACCGGTTCAAAGAAACCGTTTTTTTCTAAAGAAATTTCAAACTTCAGTATAAAGAAGGAACTTTCGTAATGGCGTGGAGTAAATTTACGTTGAAATGGCCGACTTTTTTTTGGCGTTTTTGAAGAGGTGACTATCTCTGCATTGTACTAAAGTGCAAAAAAGAATAATATGTCGCTAATTTGTGATTTTATATGGGAAAGACTGTACTTTTCATCAAGAAAATCAACCAATGCATGTCTCTAAATGTACCAATTCGTGGCAAAACTTTAAGGTGATGGACTGGTAGGCATTCGGTTCGTATTTAGAGATGTTAAATTATACAATTGAAGCAAATATGATTTTAATAAAGATTTAAAGTGGCTATATTGTCTTTTTGGTGTAAAATTGAACCGATATTCTGTTTAGTTCACCGGATATCTGGTTTTTTTAAAATTTATCATATAAAAAAAAGTACAATTTATCAATAAAAATGCGAAATTAGGCCATTATCTATTTTAAATTAGCATAATATCGTATTTGTGTCTGAACTTTTGCATCAAACAAATTTTTATTTTATTAAATTTTTTTTTTATAGCAAATCAAACAATTATGTTTCAATTATAGCATTTCAAACTACTTTTTTAATATGTTTAGGAGGTTTTTGTAACTCTACTATCACAATTCTAAATTTTACAGCTAAATGAAGTCATTGTCTAAACTTTTGCGTCGCAGTGTGTGTCAGATATCCTTTAGGCATGCACGATTTTCTCAAAAACCTGTTAGGAACTTCTGTACCAAACTTGAAATACCTTATTTTATTTTAACCATAGCTTTTTTTTATTTTTTACATAGCAATACCTTTAAAATTTAAAGAGTTTTTTGGCAGCTACTCTGCACGTGCAAAATTTTCTTGCAAATCCAATTATGAAATCTGACAGATACTAGAAAATAGTATACCAAATTTATCATACCATACAAATAGCTCCTCACTAAATGTCAAAATTATCCGAAAGTAGTATATATTCTTGTGTTCACTTTAACAAATTACTGGCACCTAAAAAAGTTCATAAGGCAAATTCCATGTAACTGTAGTGTAAGTCACAATTTAAGTGGAGATTACCAGCTTTTTAAATTCAAAAAATAAATCAAATTAAATAAAGCATGTTACATTATTTAGTTTTAATAAGTTTAGATCAGCTATTCCGCTAATTTTTTTTCATTTAAGGTTAAAAGTTGTAGTGATAATCACTTTTTACACACATGACTGACACTACAGAAAGGATTATTTTGCATGGAATTAACCGTAAATACCCCTGAAATATAAAAAAAATTAATCCTCACCTTTAACAACATACACCAAACTACTAACAGTATCCGCATTAGAAGGGGCACAGGTATAGTTGCCAGAATCCCCCGGCTGAGCATCCCTTATTCTAAGCCTGCTCACGGCCGTGTTGCCACCCCCTTTCTGCACAGTTATGGAGCCTCGAGTTGAGTCGTAGTTGATCATGCGATTCTCGTGGTACCAGAATACATAGGCCGGAGCCTCAGGGCTGTCCATGATGATACATGTTAGGTTGATGGAGCTGCCAACTTCGACGTACATGTCTGGACCTTCGACGATTCTTGCTTCGGGAACTGGAAGGAATTGAGGGGTTGGAATTGAGTGGTGCATAGTTGTGTAAAAAAATAATTTGTTTATTTCAAAATATCAAGATGTCAAGGGAATTACATTTTAAGAGATATATAGTTGGAATAAAAAATAATCGAGCTTCAATAAAAAATGTAAGCACTACAAAATTGATATTTAATTGTTGCTTAATATAACTTTAATGTTTGCCTCTGTTTAAAAAAAATATGATTTTGTATTTATGTTTAAAAACCACTTAACCAATAATTGAATTTAGATGAAATTTGACTTTGGGATAAACAAGGTCAAAACTTAGTTGGAGTATAAGTACTTTAACTTATTAAATAAAGGAAAACACAATGTTGCTTATATTTCAAAATAATCATAAATGTTAGACATTATAAACTAAGCTACAGGGTTTTGCATTTCAATTCAAAATCCAACAAAATAAGTACGAGCAAACACTTTTTAGGAATGGTGCAAATCAAAAGTATTAGAGTTTTTTCAATTTCTGGCTTGTTTCTATATCATCAATAATAACTCAGAAAGCCTTTTGACAATCAACAGCCACTCAGAGCCTGAAATAGACACTATAACCCAGTTATAGTGTAATTCAAGAGACTGCAATGTTTACGACGTTATAAACCAGTAACCTTATAAACAAGATGGAATATCAAGTGCATTATATCATGTAAAATTATATTGTATGATTATAATTTAAATTAAATTTATTAAATAACATCTATTAAATAAATTTTAACCCTATGTGCTATTAGTAGTAGTTTAATTTATCCTTCACCGGTCAATAATTTTTCAGGCAGGAAATAAATGTCTAATTTGGCGACTTTTCGCATTTGTTAGCGAATAAAATAAAGTTGTCTTAAAAATTTTGTTATGAGCAATATTTATAACATTAATGTTGGGCAATTAAAGAGACTGATCATTTATGGTGTGTTCTAAACAAATTTTACAGAACATAATTTTGTGTGGAATTGTCTTTGTAGCTTCAAAGCGACAACAATTTAACCAAGCCACACCAACTAGTTTGATGCAGAATTGTTATTTGTGGGCAGACTGTAACGTGACAATACAAACCTATATATATGACCCTTGAACCCGAAACCTGTAATATATGACCCTAAACATTTCTACACTCAAAAAACCACCCACAGCCTGAAATAGATACTCTTGGATAGGAATGAGCTAATCTGGCACTCGTACAATCCTTCACCTGCAACTTGTGGATATTTGATCTGAAGGTCCCAGTCATTGGATATGTGCATGTACACAGATTGGAAGCGGGTGTCACTGGTGCAAATGTACTGGCCTAGTTTAATATCGCCTTTTTCGGTTATTACTTTTTTTAAGGCGGGAAATATATATTTTTATTTGACGGCTTCGCGCATCACTTGGCTAACAAAATCGATTTTTAACAGTGATAATACATTTTTAAAAAAATCTTTTACATTAAGAAGACATTTTGATATCATATCGACCTATATTTTTAGAGTTATAAAAGAGGAGTTAGTTAGAAATGGTTTTTCTCAGCAAGACATTATAACACATAATGTCTGTGGACAAATCAATGGACCACACATTTATTTCGTCATAAACTAATTGTAGTGACCAACAGAGTCTGACTATATGTGCTATCCTGTGGCATTGTATTGACCCTAAACATTTCTACACTTACCAACCACCCACAGCCTGAAGTAAACACTCTTGGATGGGAATGAGCTGATCTGGCACTCATACAGTCCCTCATCTGCAACCTGTGGATATTTGATCTGCAGGGCCCAGTCATTGGATATGTGCATGTACACAGACTGGAAGCGGGTGTCACTGGTGTAGGTGTACTGGCCAACAGTCAGCAGGTGGAAGTCCTTGAGTCTTATCCAGGACACCTTGAAGAAGGGATTGAAATGTAATTAGTTGACAATAAATATAGTTTATAATCTTTTCGATCCCAACACAAGCTTCGAAAACATATTTTTCCCCTATCCCTTTCTGTGGTTTTCCAGGAAATTTTGTGAGTTTGCTTTTTTATGCAAACTTTACTTGCATTTAAAAAGCCATTGCGACTAAACTCACAGAACACCCTCAAACAAGGTACAGGGTGGTAACAAAATCCTAGAAAAAAAGTTCCCTGATATTTCCATGATTTCCCTGATACTTTCACAAAAAAATTCCCTGATTTTACCAATTACCTAGAAAATATACAATACACACAATTCAATGCAGTACAGAAAATTTAATCCAGACATCGCGGGACTTTAGATTTTCCGGATTATGGGTTAACCTGCCTAACTTTTCTGAAAATCTGAATAAGTTTAGAGAAACCACGTGATCAGAGAATCATGTTATAATATGATTCGTGAGAGATATTCATCCTTCCTCCAAGATTGGTCCTTCAGGCAAATCGGACCAACCAGAATATTTTCCTTTGATCAAGTGTCCGTTAGTAGTGATCACAAGTACAACCTAAACCTACTGTTTAAGTAATCCAAAATGGAAAAAATTCCCTGATATTTTGCGAAATTTGAAAAATTCCATGATAATTCCCTGATATTTCCAGAATTAAAAAGTTCCCTGAGAATTTCCTGATTTCCAGGTTATGTTACCACCCTGAATGTAGGTTTAGAAAAGGGGTGCTCATGCTATTGCCTGGAAAACCACATGACGGAGAAGGGAAACGAAGTGCGTTCAAAGTTTGCATAATGCGATCGGAAGAAGAATATACATAAACAAGGCTAAGAAAAAAATAGCTAAGTATTTGAAACATATTAATGATAAATGTTTAACAGTTAATGACAAATGCAGTTGAATAATATAAGCATTCAAGGAGTTAAGGATAAGCAGAGTAAAATAATTAAAACTTGCATTTAACCAGATAAAAGTAAAACAACTGAATAAACATACAAACATTTGTTGCGAATAAAGTGACACAGTTAAAATTTAGCGAGTTTCCAAGTTATAAATGTTCTATTATTTTTAGTTTTAAATGTATCTATTTTTTCTCATCAACATAAATAAGTATTGTCAAATTAAAACAATAATTGAAGGCAGATTGAAAAGTATGATATCTATTCAATTTTTTTTTATGTTACAAAAGTGGTACAATTTCAGACAAGTTAAAAATTCAGATAATTATCTACGATTTTTATATTAAATTTACGTTTCATAATATACATATTTTACCCAGATTTATTTTTTTTAATATTGTACTCACTACTTATACTATGGCAGAAATAAAAGTGTGTTTGGTTAACATAAAATATACACCAAAACAAAACATACAAGCAAGAATTAATAATAATAGCAAATAATAAAATAATAGTATAAATTACTTCGCTTGACTGAGAAGATGCAGGCTGAGCACTTTCTAAATACTGGAAAAATAAAATTATATGAAATTAAAATAAAAAAGATGACATGCTTAGATCCGAGATTGAAACAAAATACTAAGGAAGAAGATTTACAAAAAAAAAAAGATTTTTTAAATAATAGAAAATAAAATGTTTTTAAGTTCAAAAGATATCGGACTAAAAAAAAAGATTTTGGGAATCATAATGCAATGATTTAGGTTAACTATGTCAAAGTTTTGATCGATTTTCATAAAAGAAAATTATTATATTTAAATGTAAAAAAGACATTCTTTCGTGTAACAAAATTAAACCTTAAATATGTTTGTGGAACTATAGAAAACTTCACAATTTTTTAAAGCAAAAAACACACTGTATTATGAAAATAATACTTGCTTGATAAATTAAAAATAATTTGAGAAAAAATTACTAAAAATTTTATTTTGGAACATTAATTTTTTAAATCATAATATCAAAACAAATACTAAATGTAAAAAAAAAATCACAACACTTAACAAATTTTGAAATAAAAATGTCTGAAATAAAAATATATTAATTTTAGATGATTTCTCAAAATAGTAAGTTAAACAATAGTAAATTAAACAATTTAATATCTATTAAATTTTCACTTAAAAAACACAATTTAACTTTTGAAATCCTAATCCTACAATAAAATTAATATTACATTCCTATTATCAACTCGATTATGAATTATTAATCCATCTTTTAAAAATTATTATTAATTCCTCAATGCACTCAATTCTCAATTCTTATTCAATCTTTAATTCAACTCTTATCAATTATCTACCCTCAACATTGAAAACACTTACTGTCCTCTCTCCCACCAAGTTAACAATGCAGTGCAGGTATGCAGTCTGTCCAACCTGAGTGGTCACATTGCGGGTCAAGTAGGGGTCAATGTTGGACTTCTTGATGTAGTGAGGTAACAGTGCAGCCAATGGGTCTTCGGTCACGCTGCCCTTCAGGATGCTGATTGGCTGAGAGGCCATGCTGGGCTCCACATCTACAGGAGGAAAAAAATGTTTAAAATAAAATATTTTTTCAAAATCCTTCTTCAGCTGATTAACCCCCTGAGAGATACACAATTTAGTTAAAGTGTAATCTTGTTTTCACTTCATGAGATAAAAAATTAAGATTGTAACTGAAATTTTTTTTTATAGGTACCTATTGTTTTAAATTTAATTTTAGTAGCATATGATTATAAATGCCTGCGTTATACTTAATTTTCAAATTTAGAAAAATTATAGAATTTATAATTCTTTAAAAATTATGTGTATTGTCGGAAAACCTGATAGTTAGGTGATGGGTTTAAGTCTGTATCCCTCGGAGGGTTAATAGATAGTTGTGATGTAGGTTTGGTTTGTAGAATCTATAAAACACTCGAGCTATTGGTCGTGTGCTTAAGTACAGCACAATTTTGTAATTAAGTACAGCACAGATTGTTCCTCGTAATTTTGAACTGAAGTCAAGTGATTGGAGCCCCACTTAAGCTAGCACCCAAAGAATGTTGTACAACATCATACATAGTGTTTAGATTCAACAATTCTCATATATACAGCACAACTTATATATCAGATTTATTTCCGCTTAGCACAATCTGTTCTAAGGAAAGGACAAAACATCGGAAGGTAACCTCAGTGGCATGAGGCCTAATCCCAACGAGCCACAATAGCACATTTTAAGAAAAAAAAATCTTTTTCTGGATCTTTCTTCAGTCAATTAATGTGATGTAGAAGACAGTCTAAATTAGGTTTGATTTCCAACCCACAAAACATACGCATTTGGTCAACATTCATGTTCAACTTAACTATTCAACTCGATAGGTATAGTAGCAATTCACTAAGTTACATAATCGTTAAAGTTCATACTGAAAAAGCCAGTCGCTATACTAAAACTGCCTCAAATATAAAAAAATGTCACGGTAATGACTAAAAAATTGTGATTACCAACGAAAGGGTGGGTTGAACCTTATTTTATGGTTATGTCCTGACTACACCACAAATGCCACAAGGGCAACAAATGCAACAAAACTTGGCAGAGTCAGTCACCATGCTATTGCATCGCTTGGAGCTCTTGGCGGTCGCCAAATTTTGTTGCATTTGTTGCCTTTGTGGCGTTTGATGTCGTAGCGAGGACATAGCCTATAAACAGTACGGCAAGAAATCTCTCTATATTTTTACATTATTGTTGACATAGTTTACACGCACAGTTGTTACTACATTCCAATTTGTAATTGATAAAAATAATACAAATATAGGTTAAATGTATAATGAATCAAGATAAATAAAAAAAATCAGAACAGCTTCTATATATTTTGGAAACATTAATCCTCTTATTTATGATTCAGTTCTATAAATTAGATTCATGATAATATTTTAAAAACTTTTATAAAAAAGTGAATGATGCTGTACATCTTACTGTATTGTTATTGGATTTTAATCTTTGACCTTCACCCCAATTAAAAAAAAATAGTTCTTAACAACAAATCCGATTAACTATATTAAAATTTAGAAACAAAACACATTATGAGTACAAAAAAACATCCCTATTTTAAGAACAACTCTGATCATGAATACAGTAATCGCAACTTCTGAACAAAATATATAAGAAAAAAAACACCGTAGTGGAGAGAAGGAAATTAAAGAGACATCGTAGAACAAATTAGACAAAAGGATCACTTACAGTTGACAAATGTTAGTGTAAAACTTAAACTGTAATAAACAGCGAAGATAAATAATTGTCTCAGGGTTTGGGGTACGAAATCTGAAGTCATGTTGAGTTTTCGTTTATCCTCCGCCGTACCCTGACGAACCACAATAGTTCAGTTCATTATGGATCCAGAAGATGTCTTTTCTCATTTATTTAAAGTCAGGTGGTAATTATTTTGATGTCAAAGACAGATTTAAGAAGGAATTATAATAGATTCTGGCGGAGGTATTGTTTAGATACAATGTTATTGAGGATAATCATTGGTCACCATGTTTGTTAACTCTTCTTTTTTCTTCTGCTACTTCTACTTTCATTTTCTCTCAACTCAGCAGTGTTGTCAAGCTGCCAGATTCATTTTTATCTGGGGCTGTGTAGTTAGTGTAAGGGCAAGTAGAAAGTGCAAAGTATCGAAGCTATCTAGCAAGATTTGAGTATTAAAATCAAATAAATTTACTAATTTTTGATTTCAAAAGAATGATAATAAAGTTCTAAAATAAAAAAGGCAGAAGTTAGCTCTGCTTATTGCTCTAGGATCCATTCACAGTTGAAACAACGGTAGAATGACTTTACAAAAACCTGAGCTGAAAAAAACCGATAATGTTTAATAAATCGCAGGGATAAAAACAAGTTTCACGTATATAAATCTATAATGGAAAATTCTCCAAACAGAATCAGATGAAAACACGCTCATTTTGAGAGTGAAATCGAAACAACCAATGAAATCGCATTAAATTCAAAAATGGAAACAGGAGACCTAAATCATCTGAAATAGCCTAATTAAAACTTTAAAAATTAATAGTTATTAAATAACCGGATGATATTTTCCTTTTATGTCGTCCTCGTCATTTTCATGGGAAAAATGCTTTAATTGTAGATCAATACTTTGAAAGGTATTGTGATTTCAAAAATTAATAATTATAGGCATTTTTAACTGGAATATCCGTCTTCAAACTTCTGCTTCGTTGATTTTTGTTTCCGTAACACATCATAGGAATAGCATGATCGAATTCTTATTAGTTCTTGATGCCTTAAGGCATCATCCACAGCAAAAGTTTTAAAACCGTTTTGCTGTGAGTCGGTGGAGAAAATTTTATTCTGAACATTCGTTGTTGTACTTAAAAGGTTTGAGTGATAAACTTTAAACTTAATAATGAAAAAAAAAAGCACAAAGGAGGCTATTTAATCATATCCTAGGAAATATGATCAAATTTATAAAAGCATTATATGTGTTCCACATCAAAACTACAACAATAATTGTTAATTCAACGAAAAAGTAAGGTAGTGAAATAATTTTTAGCCTATTTTCTTTTTTTAATTCGAAAGAATTAAAAAATGAAAAAGTAGGTATTGACATGCGGTCGATGTCCGTCTGTCTTTTTCTGTCCGTACCCCCTTCCAAAATCAGTTCTATCCATGGATCTTAAAAATTTTTTTTGTTAAAAGCTATGACCTCAGATACCCAACTTTCATACTTTTTGTCCGTCTGTCTGTACGTCCGGACGGACATAAATCTACTATCTGTCGGCGAATTTCCCATTGAATTAGCATTGAAATTCAATTTTGAGTCATTTAAATCACTGTAGGTATTGAAATGCGATTGATGTCCATCTGTCTGTCTGTTCGTATGTCTGTCGGTCTTTCCGTCTGTCTGTTTGTCTGTCCGTACTCCCCTTCCAAAATCAGTTCTATCGGATCTTAAAAATTCTTTTTTTGTTAGAAAGCTATGACCTCAGATACCCAACTTTCATACTTTTTGTCCGTCTGTCTGTACGTCCGGACGGACATAAATCTACTATCTGTCGGTGAATTTCCCATTGAATTAGCATTGAAATTCAATTTTGAGTCATTTAAATCAATGTAGGTATTGAAATGCGATTGATGTCCATCTGTCTGTCTTTCTGTCTGTCTGTCTGTCCGCCTGTCTGTCTGTCTGTCCGTACTCCCCTTCCAAAATCGGTTCTATCCATCGGATCTTAAAAATTCCTTTTTTGTTAGAAAGCTATGACCTCAGATACCCAACTTTCATACTTTTTGTCCGTCTGTCTGTACGTCCGGACGGACATAAATCTACTATCTGTCGGCGAATTTCCCATTGAATTAGCATTGAATTCAATTTCTTCGACATCTTCTGTATCATACCTGACCAAACACTGTTTTTTTTTTCATAAAGCAAAAACTTTAAATCGTTGCATAATTATTTCTCCATTTATTTACATTGTCACAAAATTAAATTGAGTTGAGTAAAACTGATCAAGCATTAAAAAATGAAATAAAGATTTTAAATAAAAATAAATAATAATGTTCAAATTTCAATCTCACATACTAAACTCATGTACTTTTTCGCACTTAAATTTTATTTTCGCTCCTGCTGAAATTTCCTTCCATTTTTAGCCTACTTTTCTTTTTTTAATTCGAAAGAATTTAAAAAATGAAAAAGTAGGTATTGACATGCGGTCGATGTCCGTCTGTCTGTCCGTCCCCCCCCTCCCTTCCAAAATCGGTTCTATCCATCGGATCTTAAAAATTCTTTTTTGTTAGAAAGCTATGACCTCAGATACCCAACTTTCATACTTTTTGTCCGTCTGTCTGTACGTCCGGACGGACATAAATCTACTATCTGTCGGCGAATTTCCCATTGAATTAGCATTGAAATTCAATTTTGAGTCATTTAAATCACTGTAGGTATTGAAATGCGATTGATGTCCATCTGTCTGTCTGTTCGTATGTCTGTCGGTCTTTCCGTCTGTCTGTTTGTCTGTCCGTACTCCCCTTCCAAAATCGGTTCTATCCATCGGATCTTAAAAATTCTTTTTTTGTTAGAAAGCTATGACCTCAGATACCCAACTTTCATACTTTTTGTCCGTCTGTCTGTACGTCCGGACGGACATAAATCTACTATCTGTCGGTGAATTTCCCATTGAATTAGCATTGAAATTCAATTTTGAGTCATTTAAATCAATGTAGGTATTGAAAGCGATGATGTCCATCTGTCCTGTCTTTCTGTCTGTCTGTCTGTTCCGCCTGTCTGTCTGTCTTCCGTACTCCCTTCCAAAATCGGTTCATCCATCGATCTTAAAAATTCCTTTTTTGTTAGAAAGCTATTACCTCAGATACCCACTTTCTACTTTTGTCGTCTGTCTTACGTCCGGACGGACATAAATCTACTAATCTGTCGCGAATTTCCCATGAATAGCATTGAAATTCAATTTCTTCGACATCTCTGTATCATACTGACCAAAACACTGTTTTTTTTTCATAAAGCCAAAAACTTTATAATCGTTGCATAATTATTTCTTTCCATTTATTTACATTGTCAAAATTAAATTGAGTTGAGTAAACGATCAGCTTAAAATGAAATAAGATTTTAAATAAAAATACATAATAATGTTTAAATTTTCAATCTCACATACAAACTCATGTACTTTTTCGCACTTAATTTATTTTCGCTCCTGCTGAAATATTCCTTCCATTTTTACCTACTTTTCTTTTTTTTAATTCGAAAGAATTATAAAATGAAAAAGTAGTATTGACATGCGTCGATGTCCGTCTGTCTGTCCGTCCCCCCCCCCCCTTCCAAAATCGGTTCTATCCATCGGACTTAAAAATTCCTTTTTTGTTAGAAAGCTATGACCTCAGATACCCAACTTTCATACTTTTTGTCCGTCTGTCTGTACGTCCGGACGGACATAATCTACTATCTGTCGGCGAATTTCCCATTGAATTAGCATTGAAATTCAATTTTGAGTCATTTAAATCACTGTAGGTATTGAAATGCGATTGATGTCCATCTGTCTGTCTGTTCGTATGTCTGTCGTCTTTCCGTCTGTCTGTCTGTTCGTCTGTCCGTATCCCTCTTCCAAAATCGGTTCTATCCATCGGATCTTAAAATTCTTTTTTTTTAGAAAGCTATGACTTCAGATACCCAACTTTCATACTTTTTGTCCGTCTGTCTGTACGTCCGGACGGACATAAATCTACTATCTTTCGGCGAATTTCCCATTGAATTAGCATTAAAATTCAATTTTTAGTCATTTAAATCACTGTTGCCAAATCAACAATGGCATGAGAAACTTTATTTATTTAAACATATTTGAAGCAAATTAATATTTTCATGAATCAGTTTGGAATGACGTCATAAAATGTAGCACAATTTGATTCTTTGATTATTCATTTATTATCTACCAAGAAAGCGGCAAGGCATACTTTTGCATGCAATTATGCTTAGTTTTAATTTACATTTCTTATTTTTTAATGCGGTAGGAGTAGTTTCATTACTTTTGTTATCAATAAATATTTAATTATTCTTCGAACTACAAATAAATCACGAGCAGATGATAAATAATATTTAATTAATTTACGAAAGAATATTAAGGAAAATAGTTGATTTTGGCTTTTAAAAGTTTAAATTATAGCTGGGTGCTGTGTTTCGATTTTTTTTTCTAATGTGTATAAATCTAGTGTAGAAACGGCTGTTGACGATATTTACTTTAGGAACCTAGTTTTTTTTCCCCGATTAGAACTTCAGTAAGTATTTAAGTAACAGGAAAGTAGGCTATTTTAGTTCTTTATGAACTTCTTTTTTTTTAATTCGAAAGAATAAACAAGAAGTTCTTAAAGAACTAAAATAGCCTACTTTCCTGTTACTTAAATAATTACTGAAATTCTAATCGGGAAACAACTAAGTTCATAACAATAAATATCATCAACAATCGTTTCTACTCTAGATTTACACACATTAGAAAAAAACTAGCTAAACACAGCATCCAGCTATAATTTAAACTTCTAAAAGCCAAAATCAACTATTTTCCTTAATATTCTTTCACAAATAACTTAATATTATTTATCGTCTGCTCGATTTACTTGTAGTTCGAAGAATTATTAAATATTTATTAAAAACAAAAATAATGAAACAACTCCAAACTGCATTTAAAAAATAAATGTAAATTAAAACTAAGCAAAATAGTATGCAAAAAATATGCCTTGCCGCTTTCTTGGTACACAATTAATGAACAATCAAAGAATCACAGTGTGCTAAATTTTATGACGTAATTCCAAAATGATTCATGAAAAAATTATTTTGCTTCAAATATTTTTAAATAAAGTTTCTCATGCCATTGTTGATTTGGCAACAGTGATTTAAATGACTAAAAATTGAATTTCAGTACTAATTCAATGGGAAATTCGCCACCAGATAGTAGATTTATGTTCGTCCGGATGTACAGACAGGCGGACAAAAAGTATGAAATTTGGGTCTCTGAGGTCATAGCTTTCTAACAAAAAAAGAATTTTTAAGATCCGAATGATAGAACCGATTTTGAAAGGGGGAGAGGGGGGGGGGGGGTACGGACAGACAGACAGACGGACATCGACCGCATGTCGATACCTACTTTTTCATTTTTTAAATTCTTTCGAATTAAAAAAAGAAAAGTAGGCTAAAAAATGAAAAAGTAGGTATTAACATGCGGTCGATGTCCATCTGTCTGTCTGTCTGTACGAACCACCTTCCAAAATCGGTTCTATCAATCCGATCTTAAAAATTCTTTTTTTATTAGAAATGTAAGACCTCAGAGACCCAACTTGCATACTTTATGTCCGTCTGTCTGTATGATCGGACGGACAATCTATTTGTCGACGAATTTCCTATTGAATTAGCATTGAAATTCTATTTCGAGTCATTTAAATCGCTGTTGCCAACTCAACAAGGGCATGAGAAACTTTATTCATTTAAAATCAATATTATTTGAAGCAAAATTTATTTTGGTTGTAAATAAGTTTGGAATGACGTCAGAAATGTGATTATTTGATTGTTTATTATTTGTTTACTAAGTAAGTGGCAAGGCATATTTTTTTTTGCACATAATCCTGATTAGTTTTAATTTACATTTCTTATTTTAAGTGCCTTTTGGAGTAGTTTCATGTTTTTTGTTCTACAAATAATTAAATATTTATTTATAACTGCAAATAAATCAAGCAGAGGATAAGTAATATTAATTTTATTTGCGATAGAAAATTAATAAAAATAGTTGATTTTGGCCTTAAGAAGTTTAAATTATGTAGCTGGATGCTGTGTTTAGTGAAATTTATTATAATGTGTATAAATTTAATGTAGAAATGGTTGTAGGTGACACTTACTGTTACGATCCTAGTTGTTTCCCGATAAGAATTTTAGTAAGTATTTAAGTAACAGGAAAGTAGGCTATTTTAGTTCTTTTAGAACTTCTTGTTTCTTTGCCGAAATTCGCATCTTTAATTCCTTTAACAAGCAAAAGAAAGAAATTTTTATCAATTTGGCTAAATGTATTCTCTTAACATTTCCTATTAGATAAAATATTTAATTAAAAAACGAAGAAACATTTGAAAAATTTAACAAAGCATTTCCTGTGGTGATATGTTTGTAAGAAATGCAGTATTGGTACGTAGATAATTCTGTACTTGTGAAAACTTTCAGACTAAATCGTTGCAGAGGCTAAGCTATAAAATATGTAATGTAATATTCAAAAATTACCAAGGCTTTATCTAATAAAACATCTTAAGCCACATGTGAATTCTTTTATTTTTTGAAAATTCATGAAAGCACAATGAAAAGTCACCGAAGTGTATAATTTAAATTCTTCTTAAACATCTTTAAGGACTAACTCAGCTATCATAAATCGAGAAGAAGGTCCTTCTAAAAATAAAAGGAACTTTCTGGAAATTCTTCTAAGTTCTGGATCATAAATTGCAAGGTTCGGGGAAAAATATTTCCGTCATCTAGACGTAATGGAGATTTTTCTTTTCATTCTGGAATAGTTTATTATTAAGGGCTTCGAATATAATAAAGAGAAATAATATTTATTAGTTTGGTTAAGTAGAATTACAGAGAATGTCACGTTGTGCAAATGTTGTGTTTTCTATTAAACGATGAAATTCTGAAGTTGTGTTTTGTGTTCAGATGTTTCTGAAGAAATAAAAAAAAACATTGCATCTTCGATAATTGCAATTTGAAGAATGTGTTACGCGTAGCTTTGTTTGATTTCTTGCTGTATTTGCGTTGATTTAATTGGAAATCTTTGTAAGGTCAATAATTGTGTTTGTATTCAATTAGTGAAAAGTCCGCTGCGAGATTCATTATTGGAAATATGATTATTCCTCTTTGGTATTTTCGAGATTTATTCCTGCGAGAGATAGTTACGTACAAATAAATTGTGTCCATAACTAAGTTGACGTGCACTCAATTTTTTTATGCAAAACAAACTAATAGGCGTTTGGTTGAGAGGCTATTTACGAAATGGCTGTAAGAATTCCTAAAAAAAAATAATAATAATAATAATAATAATGATGATAATGATAATGATAATGATAATGAATAATAATAATAATATAATAATAATAATAATATAATAATAATAAAATAATAAATAATAATAATAATATATAATAATAATAATAATATAATAATAATAATAATAATAATAATAATAATAATAATAATAATAATAATAAATGAATAATATAATAATAATAATATAATAATATAATAATAATAATAATATAATAATAAATAATATAATAATAATATAATAATAATAATAATAATAATAATAATAATAATAATAATAATAATAATAAATGCATTTTCCTATGAGGAATATTCGGGGTCATTGTTATTATTTCAAAAAGTTGTTTTGATTGCTGTCATCTGCAGATGATGAATGTTATGATTGACTGGATTAATTTAGTGCACATGATAAATGCATTTTTATTTATAAGTGGTTTAAAGAATGCCGCATTTTCTTAATGTATTATTTGTTTCATAAAAAAGCATTCACAAAAGAAAAAAGCTAAAACGTATGATCGACAATGTTTTAGAATTTAAAACTTTCTTACATAAAAGTATTAACCATGATTTAGGCAATGCTCTCCGTTATTTTTTTTTGTTTAGGGGAGACTTGGGCTACTTGATCCTACACAGTAAAAAAAAACCCTGTTAATTTTACAGAAAAATACTGTTATTTTCTTTTAAAATTTTTTTTCCATCAAAAATAAACTTTTTTAAGGGACCGGGCTGTATGAGAGGTAAAGTTTTGTTTTTCTTTATAATTTGTATGTTAAAAAACAGATTTTGCGTTAAAATCGCAAATTATTCGTATAAATTAAACAGATATTTCTGTAAATTTTATGGTATTTTTCTGTAAAAACAACAGACTTTTTGTTACAGTGTATATGTTAGAATTGATCCCATACTAAGAAAACAGATAAAATTTATTTGCCTCAAAATATTCAGGAGGGCAATACTATATTTAAGCTTTATATTTTGTATTAATTGAAGAGCTTAGTGGAAGAACGTGCTAAGTGACATTTTTGAAAAAATGGAGAAGTTGTGTCAATGAACATATTACTAACTTCTTCTACTAACTTACAAACGATAACAAGTTTCCCCTCTTTCATCAACTTTAAGTTAAGTATATTTTTTACGCTTTACAAGTTCCGTTTTCAAAAGATGTGAGTGCAAACGAAAAACTTTAAAGCTCATTTTCTCGTTTTCACCTTTTTGTCACTTAGCACGTTCTTCCACTAAGCTCTTCAATTATTAAATAAAAGAATGCTATTTTCCTTTCAAGTATGTTTTAGTTTGCTGTTAAGAAGATCCCCATACCTACACTGTAAAAAAGTCTACAGTTTTTACAGAAAAAAACTGTCAGCTGGTGTGCTAGAAAAATGCAGTAACTTTTCACGAGATGATCTGTAATTTTTTACGAACAATTTGTAATTTTAACTCAAAAATAGTTTTTTAACAGACAACTTGTAAAGAATAAAACGCAATTTTATGATATAATTAATGTAATTTTAATAATATGATGTAATTTTATTTATTTTATTGATATGACAACAGATGAACCGAGAATTAATTAGTCATTTTTAATTAATCAATAATTCTTGGTGGGTCTGTTGAGAGTCACTGAGAATTAATAAACCGATAAACGTGGGTAGAACCACGGACCCTCAGATCATCCGTTCAACGCTTCCCTACTCAAGCTGTTTCGGCACACGGAGTTTCCACAAAAATTCCAAATGCTTAGTCGGTTGCAGTCTGTTACTCTACCGAGGTTAAAAACAGAAAAATAACTGTTTTTTTAAAATTTCAGTTTATAATACAGAAAATAACAATATTTTCCTGTAAATATGTTTTTTTTCTGTCAAATTAAAAGATTTTTCTACAGGTACACTGTTAAAAATTTGGTGCTAGCTACCATGAATGTTGGTTTCACCAGTGATATTTGGTTCCTAGTAGCTGCAACGGCTGAATGGTGAAATGTTTCACCTTTTTTTCGGTGTTTGGTTGAACCATTTTTCTGAATTTGGAAACAAAAACCTGAGAAATGGTTCAACCGAATACCAAAAATAGGGTGGAACGTTTCACCATTCAGCCGTTGCAGCTACTAGGAACCAATATCATGGTGAAACCAAGCACAAGATTTTTAACAGTGTACTATTAAAAAATATGGCACAGAAATACTTTCGCACAGGTTGCTATTTCAAAACCAATGCATTAGTTCTATGGGACTGACCAACAACTGAATATCCCTCTTAATTCGCCGCAAGTTGCCGCGTGACAAAACCCCAAGCCAAAGAGTCCTTCTCAGAACTTCTTATGAAGTATGCATGAAGTTCATACAATATGACGCATGTCATGTTTGTTATGAAGCTTTCTATTTGTTGCGCTCGAAGTCTTTAACGAGCAAAAAAAAACTTTTTATAATGATTCTTTTATGATTTATGTAGAAGGAATTTCGCGTTGAGAGAAAACCACGAGCATTGCACCTGATTTTTTTGCATTGAGGGTCATCATACGACTATTTCGATGATGGTCAGATGACGCACCCATTGCACTAAGTTTTCTCCAAAGCCGAATTTGATAGAATACAATAGTTTATAGTGCTGATAACTAAACGAATATTTTCAAAGGTCGTGATGAATTCAGAGTATAATAGTCAGAGTCATTTTTAAGTATGGATTATAGTTCCGAGTTGTGTTCAAATCTTTTACCAACAACTTAAAAATAGTTTCTGGTTTGCGGGCGTGTCTGTTTCTAAGACGGTTTTTACAATTAAATTTCAGATTTCGATCATTGCTTGATGATGCTCAATGATCGAAATCTGAAATTTAATTGTAAAAACCGCCTTAGAAACAGATACGCCCGCAATGAAACACCTGAAACTATTTTTAAGTTGTTGGTAAAAGATTTGTACACAACTCGGAACTATAATCCATACTTAAAAATGACTCTGACTATTATACTCTGAATTCGTCCGATTGCTTCTTAAACACTTAGCAAAACAAAAAATTCCAGTTATATGGTTAAATTATGCAAGACAAATTTCAAAATATTCCACTGTAATTTTTAACCCACTCCTCCATTAGCTAAAAAGATGATACGAAATTAGAATAGGCAAAGATATTTTTTTTTTAAAGCTTTATTTTTTAGATGTTAAAATAGTTTGAGTGATAAAAATTTATTTAGTTATTTCGATTAGATTTACAGTAGAGTGTTACAGCGATACATAAGAAGTTAATGAAAGAACTAGAATTGTCTACTTAGCTATTATACTTTACTTTAATACTGATTGAAGTTCTTAGAGTACAGAAAGACAAACAGACAAAAATATGTTTTAAAGAAGGTGTCTCGTGTCATATTGTACCTTTAAAAAAACTCCTGATATTTTTTCAAATCAGGAAATTAGAACGAAAAATATAACATACCATCTTATAAAAGACCGATGGACATGCGGACGAAAAAGCGCATAGACAGACGGACAAAAAGTATAAAAAATAAGTATTTGATGATAAAGGAATTTATTTTAAAAAATTGGATGGTTTAAAGGGAATTTGGAGGGGAAAAGTTGGATAGAGACAGATATCTTCACTATGTGAATACACATTATCCATTTTTTAAAAATCTTTTTGATTTAAAAAGAAGAAAGTCGGCTAAAAATTAAAGTTCAACAAAATGCTTAAAATGTTTTAACCTTACAAATATGTTTTGGGCATTTTTTTATGAATTGCACCAACAATTAAATGCACTGTTCTATAATATTTTCGTTGTAATACAAAACCTTGACTGGGTGCAAAAACTATACTAAATCACAAACTTTAATTTTTTTCATTAGCAGATACATAATTTCGTACAGCTGGTTGGACAAAATTATTCACAAATTTTGTAATTTTTGCATTTTTTCATATTAATTTTTTATTAAAAAAATTATTGCTTTTAATTAGGAAAATATTTTTTTAAAGGAATAATTCTTTTATAGATTTTTAAGATCATTTTGCTCCAAAACTTTTTTTAAAATCTTTATATCCGTTCTACGTTACATATAATTACATTCGAGACTTTATTTTAGAGAGAAAATGTAACGCGTAATAGTACTTGTTACAAGTGGCTAAGAGCATTTTACATTCTCGTTGTATTTATTGTGACAAATGTGAAAAAAACCTGTAAAAATTGCAAAGTGTCTCTATATTTTTGTCCAACCCTTGTAGCAATCACATCTCCTGAAACAAACATTCTATATTTATAAAAGCACTCAAATAGATTCACAATAAAGCAAAGTACTTTGTTAAAACAAAGGAAGATGCGTTTCCCTTCATGTTTTATGGATGCTTTATCGATGGCTACTGGCAACCCGTGTATGCAAATGAACATTTATTTGACAAGGTTCTAACTGATAGCCGAAATCATTTGAGGTGAACCATGTGAGAAATAATGACTTGTAAATACGTCTAGTTCGAAAGTTATTTTTTATGTACTACAAACACATTAAAAAAAAATGGTTGATCAGTTAGTTAGAATTAACACTAGAGTTACACAAGGGTCATTGGTGACAAGAAATTATGAAATATAAAATATTAATTGAGTTTTTGTCTAAACATTCACTGCAGGTATACAATGTAAAAAAATTGTGTTTCTTAAATTAGAAGTTGAGATTTAAATTTAAATTACATTCAGGAAAATAACCTTAACCTATACAATTTGCTACACATCCCCCACGGAGTTAAAATGGGTTTGCATTATTTTCTTTCTTTCTAAGGAAATGTGTAAGATAAAACAGTTAAAAAATCAATTCTTGCAGGCAGAATTCGAAATAACAATGGGAATGAACCTTATACACTCTGGGGATAGCTAAAGGTCTTGCGTGGAAACGGTTGTAGACTACATTTTCATTTACAACAATGCTTGTTAGTAACTTTGTTGATGCCATTAACACCTTAATTTCCGAATGAACACCTTAACTTCACGTTTTTTAAATTAATTTTGATTGTGACTCAATTTGTCCAACATAAATTGTTCATGACTATGATCTTCGATTGTCTTATATTTTGTTTATTTAGATAACTGTTGTAGAAAGCTCATTTTAGCGTCAAATGTTCTTGCCAATCATCTTTAATGGGTTAAAGTGAAAGACTACAATGCCTGTTACAATTGTGTCATAGCAACGCAGTGGTTGCAAGTGGAAATTACAGTGTTTTCAGGTGGTAAAATATTTGCGTAAATCTGCATCGGGTTTCTGGAAACTTCTGCCAATGCCATTTGGAGGCGAGTGAGTCAACGCTAGAAACATTCTTAGGTAAATGTAGTTACAATGAATAGTTAATGCATTAAAGATTGGGATATGGATGAAATGCTTGGAGATGTTGCTGTTTAAAGTGGAAATGGCTTGAAATGATTTATTTGCGGATGTTGTGATGAGCATGAGATTGAACTCTCAGAAATGTTTTTGGCCATTCAGGGAACTATATTCATGGTAGCAATATACTGTCGGTATATTTCTATGAATTGAAGACCATCCGTTTTTTAAAAACTGATTTCAGAAGGCGAAAAAAACCCCACCTTTTTAAGTAAATAAATAAATTGAAAGGGATAGATATCAAACTTCCGACTCTTCCTAAGAAGAGCTCAACTTAATAAGAAAGTTAAACTGAGTCCGTTTGCCTTCAGGATTAAATTCAAGAAGTTTTCTGCCTGTGTCATATAACTGTAAAACTGTGCTGCGTATCATTACTAAATAACATTGGGGGAAGTCCTCCAGTTCTATGGAGCAAAGTTAAACCCAATTTATCGACACAAGATTAGAAGTTAACTAATGTTTTGCGAAGCAACGTTACTATAAAAATTTAGTGTAACGTTACTCCTTAAAACTGGAAACAGCACTTACTGCCACCAATTTTACGGAGTAAACTTCATTTGTGTGACGTTGCTTCATAAATTTGATGTAATGTTTCTCCATGAAACCTGAGTAATGTTAATGTTTTTCCATATGATTCGTGGCTGTATTATATGAATTGAATTAGTAATGAAATTATCGATGAAAAGTTAAGAAATTTTACCGTTTTAAGGGGATTTTTTTTTATAGTGTATGGAGATTTTTTAGGAAATAATTCAAAAGTTCCTTCTAAATCGAATAACATTTATCATATGTTTGCTCTTAAACTGCTGATATGGCTACTTTAAGTTATAATAATCATATTACAATAAACCTTTTGTGTTTGGAAAATATTCTTTAATCCGTCAAAAATAGCAAAACTCAAAGTTTAAAAAGTATTGGGACACTCAAATCAGTGTTAACGTGTTACAAATGCCCAGTGAAATATGAAAGTGTATGTTAGGTGCAATTAATTACATACATATTAAAATAAAACCTTTGTCATTCATTATCTAATTTGAAAACTCAAGTTTTCTCATAAACTGTGACATTTAAATATACATAATTTCTTAAATTTAGTCTTAAGATAGAAATCTCACAAAATTATCATCTACCATACAAAATACTCGAAAATTAAGATTATCGTAAAACCTATAATATCTCTAGTCTAGTCTCTAGGCTCTAATAATATCTCTAGGCTCTAGTCAATAATAACTATGTTGCTGAAAAGTTATTGGAAGCACAGTTAAATTTAAAAATATGCCTATTTTTAAAGAATTTATAATAGAAAAGAAATCCCTTAATATTGCATGAAATAATAAAAGTAAAAATTAAAATAATTCCCTTGCTCAATTATGAATTCGCTTGCATTAGCTTTTTAACTCATGTAAAGTCTTAACAGAGGCGTACTTTTCTATGGGGGGGGGGGGGGTAGAACTAAACAGAATAACTTTGGTGCCCTCTCATATATGTTTTTTGTCTTACTTTTTCACTTATATTAATTTCTATAGTAGTAATAGTAGTAATATTTAACTCCTAATTATATTAATTGGAATTATGAATTCATTTGATTACTAATAATTTTAATTACCTTGCATTTACTTAAAAAAATGAAACTTAATTTAGAAGTAAATTTAAAAATGTAAGCATTAATTTAGTTTTTTAAAATAAATTTAAGCTCACAAATTACTGGCATTATAACCACTTCCTCTAAAAAATTGAACTTTCGTCTTCTAAAGATTGATGAGCTGGTTAATGAAGCAACACTTAACATTTCCAAAAATTTACGGAACAAAAATTCTAACAATGCCTCCTAAAAAACGTGTCTTGACTCTCATGGACTAAGTTTCAAATGCCAACAATGTAATTATAAGTTCATAGTGATTCAGATAATAATGACCTTATCGAAATTTTTAACGAAGGGGGAAAAAAGCATTCTGTCTAAAAGTGTTATTAGCATTACGTCATAAAAATAGCATTTTAAAAGCATACATGGAGAAAAATAATTTTATTAATGTATTTTTTACTGACTTTGCTTTAAAATCTCTTAATATTTAATCAGGCACTGTGGTATATTTTATTGTAAATAATTTCAAAACCGTAAATTTTGTTCCGAGTCTTGACGATCCTGAGCCTTAAGCTTTAAATATAAATTATTATATTTTAAGAATTATTATTCAAATTTAATTGACTTATTTTAAATTTATTTATTATTATTTCATAAGTCTTTTGCTATATTCATAGTTGAAAAATTTTAAATTCCATAAAACGTATAAGGTTTATATAAAAGTATTTTTCCATTTTACTTTAAGTTTAAAAATTGGAATCACAGAGGAATTTTTAAATTTTCCGTTTATAACCCATTAAACAGAAGATAACCCTAAAAATATCAAACTCGTTCAACTTTGGGAAAACCTTTTACAAGGTAATTAAAATTTTTTTCGAGATTCCTTAATCACTGACATTATTTTTTTTTTTTTCAAGAATTCAACGAATTGTTCTTTTTCGTCAGGACGCAGTTCTCTTGCGCATCTCGAATATTCCACTTCATTATCTCTCGTGATTGGCTCTCAGATTATAAAAAGCTCCAACCGCGTTCTTTTCTTCATAATTCGAAAGTTCGAACACATTTGTCGTCTGCTCGCTCATATTCAATAAACCTTTATTAGTTTTGTTAGAGTTTTGTCGTCGGCTGGTTAATTTTTTTATTAATCGCCATGTTGAAATTCATTCTTTTATTTAGCATTTTGGTTGCTGTTGCTTTTTCCGAAGAAGAGGCTCGTAGCCGAGAAAGGAGATTTTCTCCGTAAGTTAATTTTTTTAAAAGTATTTTCTACAATAATGTAGTTTTATTTTTTAAAAGTATATAAGTTATATTAAAGATTGATCGTATAATTCTTTAAAGTATATAATTTTTACAATGTAGTGAATTGGGAGAGCATATTACAAAAAATTATTATTTCCATTCCGTTATTAAACTATTAGTCTTATATATTAAAAATGAATCAAGTTAAAAATATCTAAATCCTAATTAACTCCTTTCTACTTGTTCCTAGAGAATTTTAAACAAATATGTAAGTAACTCAAATATACTCTTTCTACAATTTATTTTCAACTCGTACTGCAATTCAACAATCAGAATTGGAATATACATTTTGTAATTAGTTTCTAATAATTTTTATGTTCAATAAAATCTGGAATTATGTTTTTTCAAAAATAGTAATTGCAACTAAAATAATACTAAATGCTGATACTTTTGATAATGTAAAATTGGAAACAAAATAATAATAATGATTAATTCATTATTAATTTAAAATAAAACAATAATGGGCTTGTTTCACGAGGGATCTGGCAACAGCTCCGCGGTCTTGTTTTCATTTTTCTCGAATTACTTTTGCCTTGGTATTCCAAATTGAGTTTTCTTAGAATATTTTAGTTATTTTTTTTAAATTCCAACTTCTTTCAATGCAAGTTTTCCTTGATAAATGATTAAAACAACCAACAGCACAGCAATAAGTTGTAATTTAAAAAATAACAACTAAAAGAACTTATTATTAGAAAACTCAATTTCGAATATCAACAAAAGTAATTCGAGAAAAATGAAAACAAGACTGCAGAGCTGTTGCCAGATCCCACGTGAAACAAGACCCTTATTAAAAATATACAATAAATAATAAAATAAATACCCTGAGATGTTATTAACTGTAAAACTGCGTCTGATCTCTCATCAATTAATTCGAAATATTAGTCACCCGATATTTCAATTACTCTGCCAGCTACCCCTTTTACATCGTCCAAAGTTGGAACTTAAAAACCCAATAAATAGAAGTTCCCGGCGACTAGTGAATCAAGTCAATATTTTAAAATAATCAGTCAATATTTTCTTGGTTTCCTTATAATAATGGCTTCTAGTAGCTGCAACGGCTGTGTTGTGAAATGTTTAAACATATTTTCAGTTTCAGTTGAACCATTTTTCAAGTTTTGGAAACTAAAACTTGGTAAATGGTTCAACCGAATACAGAAAATATGGTGAAACATTTCACAACACAGTTGTTGTATCATATTTTTGGGGTAACCAAGCGCCAAAATTTGAACAATGTATAATAGACGACATAGCATAGCTTAAGTTTCATTTTATAACGATGGTATATTTAATGGTTTATTATCTCTATATATAAAAGGCAAAGTCCTGACTGACTGACTGACTGACTCACTCACGCATCAGCGCCCAGCCCGAACTACTGGAGGTACAGCTACCAAATTTTAGGAAAATATTCTTTTTATATCGTAGGCATCATTTAAGAAGCGATTTTTCGAAATTCGAACCCGAACGGGTGTAGGAGTTAAAAACGTGAGCCGATTTCTCCATAGGAATAGCATTGTAAGATTATAATTTATATTTTTATTTCATTGGTCTTGTTAAAGGTATAAATGTTATTTACTCTCATTCAAATCTATTTAATCCGTGAATTAAATTAATTTCGTAGTTATTTATAGCTAAGAAATCTCTTTATCAGACTTACATCAGTTTGTGACAAATCTTTAAAAGGATAAGCACCAAAGAGAGCTTCGAACTTGAATGTCTTATCAATTGTATTCTAGTAATCCTTTTCTCTTCAGTGTTGATATAGCAATTTGACCAGTAGTGATCTTTGATAAGCTGATGACGCTGGAGATAGATTATGAACTCTTGGTTATGTATACATGTATTAAGATGCAATTTCTTGGAAGGAATTTAAGAATTTTATCTTCTGCAAGTAACTGTGGGCAGTTTTAACTTGTTTAAAGAATGTTGAATGAATATTGAGGCATCCTAAAAGTTTTGGGAATCTTAGTAATAAGAATTGGTGTAATCTAAAGTAATCGAACAGGTGAATTTTTTATTAAAATTAAAATAGTACGAAGCAAACAATTTAACTAATAACACTTTATTTGTCAAAATAAATATTTTTTTTGCAGTTCTAGGTATGAACCACCGAAAATGTTTCCCAAATTCCGAACAAGTTTTAACCTAAATACAAATACGAAAGAAACAAAGCACATTCTTAGAATACCTCATTACTTGAATAATATTAAATATGTTTGAGCGTGATCCAATACTTCCATGCCCCGAATGTGTTCGTTGCACATAACATTCGAAGCTTTTGTTGGTAAACTTTATTTAAATCTAAAAATAAAACAAACATAACAAAACCCACCTTCTATTGGACAAAATAAATGTTGGTGTCGTGTCCAGGATTACCCCACGAAGACGGTTGCTAAAGAATCCAACATGTTGGAATTCTTTTAATACAAATACGGACGAAAACAAACATTTAACAATAACACTTTATTGGCAAAATAAATGTTGGTGTCGTGTCCAGGATTACCCCACCGAAGATGGTTGCCAAAGAATCCGAACATGTTGGAATTCTTTTAATACAAATACGGACGAAAACAAACATTTAACAATAACACTTTATTGCCAAAATACTTGTTGTTGTTGGTGTCGTGTCCAGGATTACCCCACCGAAGATGGTTACCAAAGAATCCGAACATGTTGGAATTCTTTTAATACAAATACGGACGAAAACAAACATTTAACAATAACACTTTATTGGCAAAATAAATGTTGGTGTCGTGTCCAAGATTACCCCACCGAAGATGGTTACCAAAGAATCCGAACATGTTGGAATTCTTTTAATACAAATACGGACGAAAACAAGCATTTAACAATAACACTTTATTGGCAAAATACTTGTTGTTGTTGATGTCGTGTCCAGGATTACCTCACCGAAGATGGTTGCCAAAGAATCCGAACATGTTGGAATACTTTTAATAAAAATACGGACGAAAACAAACATTTTACAATAACACTTTAGTGACAACACTTGGTAGAAATGCATTCGCGCTATCTTCTATGCAGGAATGAATGTTGGGGTTGTCGTGTGCCTCCAGGATATAGTCTTTAAGGCAGGAGGTATTCAGTAGATTCCGTTGGTACAGACCTAGGGCCCTGTGAGGGTTGAAGTCTGACTTCCACTCCAAGAGGGCACGACCTCCTCAATGTAGGCATGCTGCTGGAAGTGAGAGGCATTTTTCTACAGACAACCTTCACCCATGGTAAGTGGACCGCTCACAGGACTTTCGGACTCCATAGATTTGACATTTATGTTTTTTGCATGTATTTGGGACAACACAAACATCCATGCTTTATCCGGGATTCGAACCCGGTCCCACTCGTTTGACAAGCGAGTGTCGAAACCACCATATCGTTTGGGCGACGGGGTTGAGAAAATATATGAAACTGGTTACATGATTAAGACGCTCAAAAAATATTTTACTTTCAGATTCGGTTTCGGCTTCCCGTTCACTTACGCTGGTCCCGGTGGTGCTTTTGCTGGTGCTGGTGCTGGCGCTGGATTTGGCCCTTACGGTTACGGCCCGTCTCCTTGGTTCCAGCCCCGAGTTCCGAGTTATTTCCCCTTCAACTGGGCTCCATTTCCCTTCTTCCCTTTCCCACAGAACTGGTATGAAGGGTAAGTATTAGAAATTTTTTAATACAGTTAATTTTAATCATTTAAATTCCAACAATCCGAAATACAAAGTACAGTCGAACTTGTTTAAAACGAGCACGAAGGGACAGCATTTACTCGTTATATCCGATTGCTCGTAATAATCGGGTGTGGTTAAAAATAAGTTTATTTAGAAAAAAGTTACCTTTTGAAATTTTTATATTTTGCAACTTGCGATGCAGTTGTTTTGAATAGCACCCCATCTCCTTTGCTCCAGCTGTTGAATCTATTTTTGACCGTCCTTAGTTACTGATTGTAGTATTATAAAAAAAAAAGATTTTCCGGAAAATAGGGAAAGTGGATTATTTCTAGAAAAAGTTGTTTAGTTGTCAATAGATTTTATTTCTCGGCAAAATATTTTTTTCCTCGCTAAAACAGGGGTTTGCTAGTAAAAAGCACTATTCTTTCCTTATAATTAACATTGTACAGCTGAGGAAAAAAAAAACGATCCACCCTTCGTTTTTCGGCTGCTATTGGTTAAGAAATTTTGTGAAAGGTGTCATTTTTCAGGAAATAGCGTAAGGAATTGAGAACTGGTAACTAAAATTGTATAAGGGGTAGTCTACATATTAAAATGAGTACCAACTTTGAAAATTCCAATGGCAACACCCAATTTTTTTTATATAAAAATGTTTATCATCTTCAAAATACCCCAGGTCCAAAAGAAAATTTATTTATTTGCATTATTTGTTGAGATATAAGCATTCAAAGTTGAACGCCCATAATGTTAAAAGAGTTTCACAAACTTTTATTCATACCTCCACAAATAAAATGAATTTTTTCCAAATTTTTTTTTTTTGATTATATACTTCTCAATTTTCCAAAAACAAATCACACAAGTGTTTTCATCAATTTTTCATTATTATTATTTTTTTATTTAAATTTAAATAAGAAAAAATAAAACATGAATAGCAACCCCACATTTTTGTTACATAAATCAAAAAAATAGATCAAGTAGAACCAAAATCCCGAATTTTTTTAATTCAACAACAATTATTTGCCGAGTTATTGTAAAAATACTGAAAAAAAACGAATTTTAGGGACCGTGTAAAAAATTACTTAGCAAATTGAATCCTAACTTGCATCACTGTTTGGTGGTTGAAAAGCGTTTTTGGTAAATGTTTATTCAAATTATTGATGTCTGTCAAATGTCTAAAAATCTTTTCTTATTTCAAGTGCATACAATGTATTTTGTTTGTATAATTAACATTAAATTATATCGATTACTATGTTTTTGAATGTATGTTATTTCCAATACAATTTCAAAAAGTGTGTTTTATAGTAAAAATTAACAACCCTAAAATATTATTGGAATTCGGTGTTTAGTATATTTTATTGTTACCACATTGATTATTTAAAATGATTAGTGCCCTCTGCCTTGGTTAAAAATCATTGCCAAATCATTCTGCGTAATTTTATTTTGCTTTCCTTAAATATCGTGTTAAGATCGTAACTCTCGTTTAGTAATAGTATAGGTTTATATTACCGATAAAGTGAAATCCCGACAAGGACGAAATCCCGAAAATAGATTTTCGTCTATTTCGCGATTTTTTAAAAAAAATTATTAGAGATTACTTATTTATTTATTTACTTTGGTTACTATTGGTTAGTTATTTAGTTATTTAGTTAGTTAGTCAGTCCGTTAGTTAGTCAGTCAGTTAGTTAGTCAGTTAGTTAGTCAGTTAGTTAGTTAGTCAGTCCGTTAGTTAGTCAGTTAGTCAGTCAGTTAGTTATTCAGTCAGTCAGTTAGTTAGTCAGTAAGTTAGTCCGTTAGTTAGTTAGTCAGTTAGTCAGTTAGTTAGTTAGTCGGTTAGTCAGTCAGTTAGTCAGTCAGTTAGTTAGTCAGTGAGTCAGTCAGTTCACTGATTGACAGTCAGTTAGATTACGTTAGTCAGTCTGGACTAACTAATGAAGCGACTAACTAACGGACTGACTAACGGACTGACTGACTGACTAACTAACTGACTGACTATCTAACTGACTGACTGACTAACTAACGGACTGACTAACGGACTAACTAATGGACTGACTAACTAACGGACTAACTAATGGACTGACTAACTAACGGACTGACTAACTGACTGACTAACTGACTGGATAACTAACCGACTAACTGTGTGACTAACTAACTTACTGACTGACTAACTAACTGACTGACTAACAAACTAAGTGACTAACTAACTGACTAACTAACTTATTAACTAAATAACTAAATAAATAATCTCTAATATTTAAAAAAAATCGAGAAATGGACAAAAATCTATTTTCGGGATTTAGACCCATTCGGGATTTTGACTCATTCGGGATTTTGGCTTGTCGGGATTTCGGCTGTCGGGATATGTCACGGCCAACTTCAATAACAAGGCCAGAGAAGCTTTCCTAAACATGAGCGTAGACGGAAATGTTGACGTCACTGTTCACAGTGCCGAACACCGAGAAACTAGTTCGGACGTATTCGGAACTCTAAAAATGTGGTCAGCCGTGAACGAGTGGTTCCGAACAGGTTTCGAGACAGGTTGTCTTTATCTTCGGAAAACGTCACTCGGAACTATGACGTCAAAATTTCCGTCCCCGAGCTTGTTTGGGAAAGCTTCTTCGGCCTTAGTAGTTGAGTAGGCCATGGATATGTCCCAGACCCAGTGTGCCGAATTTTAAACAAACTTTTTGTAGCAATATGAATGAAACAAAAATTTGCATAAAATGTAAAACATAAATGTGATAATCATGTTTGTCTATCTGATTGTAACTAATCGCATTTGAAAATATGTTCGTTATAAATAATCGTATATGTGACTTAATTTAAAATTAAAACTTTTTCTCGTCTACCCTTTATTTTATTTCTGAATTTTAAAATCCAAAATTAAAAAAAAAGGGTAAAAACATAAAAAAATCACAATATTAGTGAAGAAGGTTTAATTCTAGCATCCTTTGGCGAGATTATGGTAACCCTTTTGTTAGCTTGTCGTTTCGAAAAGACACCCTAAATATTACCTTTTCCAATTTGGAGATTTCCCCCTAATCGCGTTCAAAATTAATGCTTTAATATCTCGGCAAATAATGAAAAAGAAATAATTCTTTTTTATACCTATGGTATTTTGTAGGTGCTGAACATTTTTATGTAAAAAAAATTGGGTGTTGCCATTGGAATTTTCAAAGTTGGTACTCATTTTAATATGTTGACGACCCCTTATACAATTTTGGTTGCCAGTTCTCAATTCCTTAAGCTATTTCCTGAAAAATGATACCTTTCACAAAATTTCTTGACCAATAGAAGCCGAAAAACGAAGGTGTACCAACTAAATATTCCTCCTTTCCTCGTTAAATGAGGGCTCGCTATAAACGAGTTTGACTATCATTTTGTTTTATTAATTCACCAATCCGTGCGTTTAAAATGTAAAAGCGTTGCCTTTTTTAATCTAATTAAACGATCTTTTCCGATTAAAAGAACTTATTTTCTCCAAGGTAATCAGTTTTACTGTCTTTACTGCTGAATATGAATTTAGATCATTGTTTAAAATTACTTTTATAAATATGATATGTATCTAACCAAATTTTTGTAACTATGTTTTTTCATGATTCACTCCCAGAGGTTCTCTATTGCCTAAATTTAACCCTTTCAGTCTCAACTTTCTATAGTTTCTTGCAAAAATCTAAAATTTGTAAAAAAAAACAACCCTCATTATGTATCCAGAATGAAATGGTGAAAAGCAGAGAAAAAAAATCTTGATTTTTTTTTAAACTAAAATTTAAAGGAAAAAAATTTGGAATCATAAACTTTTGAATAAATTATAAAAAAAACTTTTGAAACTTTATTTGTTAAAAAAAAGTTAAAAGACCAATTTTTAAACATTTCAAAATCCAATCACGATGAATTAAGGGCCGATTTATTTAAAAAAAATTGTTTCGGAATGAATTTTATTTGTAAAATGTTTTTTCATATTTTCGTTTAACTTCAACAAACACTATTTAATTCTTCAAAATACATTATTCTTTCGTCTAACGATACAAAAAGAAAATACTATAACTTTATGAAAAAAGCACGTAGAATTTAATAAAATTTATTTGAAATAAGTGCGAGTTTGATGATTCCGAATGGAATCACATTGGAAGTGAAAGGGGTGTAAATGTTTAACACAAGTTTTCTCTACCCTGAATACTGTAAGGTTAATTATGACTGCTCAATTTTTTTGACTCCTTGTAGGTTTGGAATTCTTTATTTAAATATAAATGCTTTTTGATGCTTTCGCAATAATTGTAAAATTTTTATAGCTTTAATTTAAAAATATTTCTGTATGTTCTTAGTATTAATTGCAATGGATGTTTTGCACTGGGTGTTTTAGCATCTTTCAATAAATATACTTTTTTAAAAGAAAATTTTGATTTATTCTGTTTAATTACTAAACACTATATTTTAGTAAATTCCGGTTGACTTTTAAAATTCATTAAAAATACATTTTATTAAATTATATTACAGGACACTATTTATCCTCCATTACGTCATATCTTAATCGGAATTTTATTTACAGTAGCAGAATGTGTTATTTCAGAAATTGTGTGTTGGTGTTTATATTATCCTTTGAAATGGAGATATCAGCAATGTAATGGCGATCAGATAATGTACCATTGACCTAAAATGATTCTTTTTTAAGTTCATTATTTATTTTTACAATTTTGACCTTCAAAGAATATTTGATGATTCAAATTCTTATCAATTTCTGCTGAAGCGAAAATGTTTCTGATATTTTTTTTATTATTTTGATACTAGTAATACAAAAGGCTGGATCCTAAGAGAACTAAATTAGTCTTGTTTTTAAAGAAATAAAATTACCCCCATCACTAAATATATTTTTAACACTTAGTATGCTCTCCACATAGCTTCATGCATTTGTCAAATTGTATTTATGTCTCAGAACCAATTTTGAATTACCAAAACTAATTTCGAACTACCAAAACAATTTTTTTAAAACACTTTTGATTAACTTTAAGGTTACCCTTGAGCACCCGGACATAAGTGTGGACTTGTTTTCCATACAAAAAATGTTCATTTAAATTTACAAAAAAAATTGCATTTTTATAAGATTAATTTACTTCCATGTCTGCGTATTTCTCAAAGAAAAATTTATTTAGATATATTTTCTTTCATTTTTAAGATTACATTCCATTGATATCGATACAATATTAAATCGTAGCCTGGGTCACAAGCCTAGCGGTGTGTTAGTGTGTGGGAGCATAGTGAGACTCAATTCAAAGGTTAAGGGTTGTGTCCTAGAAAAAAAGACAATTTTTCTTCGTTTTATCATAGTTTCTTTCGCGTACCACAGGCTTGTTGCGATTAAAGAATCTCATTAGTTCACAGTAAGGTTATACAAAGCCTGTCGCTGGTGTCAACACAAAATAATTAGTATACTTTAATGTTCACTGGCCATCCAACTGTTGCAGGTTTTAAACAGTAAACTTCAACGTGCTTTGCTTAGAGTGTAGGTCCTCAATCACGGCCTTCTCAACTACTAAGTGTCGAAAATGCTTTCATAAAAAGCTGGGACGGTTTTAATATATGATTCGAGTGATTTTCCTGAGATGAAACAATTCTCAAACCTGTGAAATGTTCAACGCTACCAAATTTTAGGTCGAATCGTTTCAACTAGTTTCCGCAGCACTGGGAACATGTGACGTCAAAATCAAGCTATGTTCAGTTTGGAGACTTCTTTGGCTTGTATGAGTGCGTCCTCAATTTGAATTTTCTCTCAGAAAAATGCGTCATTTGCAAGCAAGCATGACAAACAGCAGCTGCGATCACAGCGAGTCATGGCGGAGAGTGTCACTTGGTGGTTGCTGGGCTAATAAGACGAAGAAAGTAATTGCGACATACGCGACGTACTGTTTGCATACACAGAACAGCTGTATGCATGATGATTATTTCTGTATGGATGCATAAAGCTTCCTTTGATATCAATTTGAAAAAAAAATATTAATTATAGCTATATAAATTATATGTATCGTGGCCTAAATAAGATTAGCTTGTTTAATTAGAGACATAAAATAGCACAGAATAGAATATTTTAGTAGCATTGGATGCTAAAAACAAATAGTCGCTCGGTGTATCAAAGCAATATTATCAGTAAGCATTTTTTGTAATACATGCACTGTGAAACAATAAAAAAATGCTTTCAAAATTACTGTGGTGTTTTCTTCGATTCTTTTATCCTTCATGTATGGAGAAAGGGTCGCCGGGTTAACCCCTCGCCATGCTCGGTTGCAACTGTTCTGTATTTATCGTGTAGACGAGTGCTCAAGGAATACGCTGGCTTTGAGTAACAATATTTATTTAACTAACATTAGTAAAAGTAACAAGTGTATAAACAAATCAACAATTAAGTTAAAGTAAACAATAATCAGCGGCTCGATCAACGAGCGGTTGGTTGGTTGGTAGACATATATATTCAGGTTTGTGTGCTTGGTCAGCGACCCGCTTATAAACCTTCGTCAAGTAAGACAGACACAACAGACAACACACACACAAGTGGATCCATCTAATTTTTAGAGACAGAGGCCAACTAGAGGATCCCCAGAATTGGCTTGTCACCCCCAGAGGTATTGATTTGGTATGGGAACTTAGAGGATGGTATCCAACAGGCTTGTTGCTGGTACGACCCGCTATAAACTCGCGTAGACAGGCACAACGGACACACACAAGTGACATCTATTTTAGAGACAGAGGCCACTAGGATCACCGGGCTTGTCCCCAGGTATCGATTTGTATGGGAACTTAGAGATTTCACAAGTTACGAGCACGATCCGATTTATGTAGGTCTTCAGTGGTGCCGGACTCGATCCAGCCTTCCATCGAGACGAGGTGACCCTAGGCTCACTACGGCCCCAAAGCGTCCGGGCGGCACGTTGCGAAGAGAAGAGGTTCGCAAGCAAGCAGCGAGTTTTATAAGTCTAGTACCGGTGTTGCCACATTCAGCTAATGAGCGTGGTTGGAAGAGGTTGTCGCACAAGCACTGCATTGAGAAGTAGCGCAATGCCGTAATAGATGTTTATTTTTGTTCTATTCTAGTAGTTTTTGAATTGTTTTAAGGGGATACGGTACCCAAAAATTGGTCAAAATATCGATGTTTCAGTTTTTACTTTTTATTATTCACAATATCTTTTTAAACATTTACTGAAAGTTTCATAATGATATCTTCTGTAGAAAAAAAGTTATTAAACATTTTCTGGAGTCATCTCTTGAAGTTTGAACCGTATTTCGTCTGCTTTCAACCTGTTTTCTCTGTTTCGCGTTTTTTCAATTCTGGTGTTTAATAAATCTCTAAGGTGGTTTGCTTATTAAGTTAGAATTTTGACATTTTTAACCTGTGTTCTTATATGAATGGTGCACAAAAGTGTGCATAGAATAAGGTCTACTATGTATAGTTTTTTTTTTAAATTTTTGAATTCAATAATTTGTAATTTTTGTTGGTAATTTTTTGAGATTTTCAGTCTAAATGCATGTTACTTTTTTACTGTAGCTCATATTTTAAAATCCATGCACAGTTCTCGAACAAATAGTTCAAAAACAAACTATAAAAGTTTGGGGGAGTTATTCTTAAAATTGAAAGAGGAGTAACGTTTTAAAAAAGTTTAAAATTTTAACCTTTTTTCAAAAAAATTAAAAACTACTTGTAAATATCTGTTTTTATTGCTGGAAAATGTTTAGTTAGAGTAAACATTATATAAAAACATTATAATTTACAAGTTTATGTTATTATTTCTTAAAATAATGTTTTGGGTACCGCATCCCCTTAAAATGCGAAAGGTACAATACAGGTTATGGTGTAACATTGGATCAAGCAATAATTTCCCGAGTATTAAAAAAACATGATTGGCATATATTATTAATGTTATTGCAGCTTTACTTATATTAACCACACCCTAATCAGGACAATTTTAAACAAATGATGGCAATAACACGATTTTTTTTATCGATGCAATTATATTGGAGCTGAAGAAATGACTCTCAGTTCTGGAGAATATGCCGAGTCTGCGTAAGGCTTGACCGCCAATATTGCAGCCCCATTAGAGAAAAAAAAACTATTGGAGCTTTATTTAACAATGCTACAGTTATATTTGCAGTCGCTCGAAAGCAACAGTAACATTTCAATTTAATTGTAAAAAGTTCAGTATTATATCCTAAATTATTTATGAGAAGTGATTGAGAAAAGCTGTTAGAAGCTTTAGAGTTGAATAAATATGTAGAGATTCATTATATAAGAAATAGTTTAACAAAGATGAGGTACTATTACAAAAAAATTCTAATTCATTTAATTAGCACTTAAAAAGAGAAAAATTAGCGTGAAGTCACTCTCTAGAGGAGAAATTACGGTAAAAGCCTTTAATACTAAACGATTTTTTTAGTGGGCAAAAATCTTAGTAGCTCCAAAATGGTTGCCTCTTAAAAAGCTTTTTTCTGGCAATCCAAATTTTTTTTATAGGTAATTGTTAGAAAAATCGTTTTACAATAAATTTCCCTTAATTTTCATAAAACATTTCCGTTGTGATCCTTGATATATTTTTTTAGGTTTATTTATGAATTGTTCGAGGTTTTGTAGGGATTCTTTCACCGGGAATGCTCAAGCGTCATTTTTCTAGAGAATTCTTTATTTCATCTGTTTCTTTTCCGGTGTCCAGTCATTTTTGCTATGTCAATACGGCACCAGATTCCTGTTAAGAAGCCATTCTCTAAAGAATTTATACGAATAATAATAATTATAATAATAATAGTAATAGTAAGAGGAAAGCAAGTTTGCTCATTGTTGATTCATTTTTAGCGTAAATTTTTTTTTATTGTGTTGTTAGCGTTATCAACATCATAAAAATGTTTGGAATGTTAAGTTGAGTTTTTGACGTCAGACATCAATAAAACAAAGAATTATTCAGTTCTTTAAAATAAATATATAAATGACTGCAAAATTTTTGTAAACTAAACAATCGCTTATTTACGAAAATGCATTCTCGATCAGAAATATTTTGTGTCGATAATATTGACTAGTATGTTTAAATTCCTTGCGCATTTTTAGAAAATGAACTATACTACGCAGTTATTATTTATTGGGGTCGATGTTTAATCTTTTTTATTCAGGAACATCCTTATTTGTAAGATCGAAAGCACATGGAATGCAAGAATATTTTGTTCATGTATGAAATTTTTTTGCATTACGTTACATATGATGTGTTGAACGCCATGTTAAACGCAAAAAGTGCATTTTATTATTCACAGCAGAAAACCACGAACTATGAATCACGTATCGTACGATATTTAAATTAACCAGTTCACCACAAGCTCATGCGCAGTTCCTTCTAAGCCCCAAACGAATAGTAAAATAACGGAAATATAATGCATTTTATCGAAAACGGAAATTATTTCTGAAAATAACGGAAAATGTACTGTAAGAAAGGCAAGTTTGTTTGACAGTAGTAGTAGTTTGTATATGAGGCCCAGTGGCTTAGTGGTAGTTCGCATTACTACGCCACAGGTCCAGGGATCGAGTTCCGGATTGGGCGAGGTTAACTCATCCTTTCAACCCTTTAGTGGGTCGATAAAATGAGGACCATACATGCTTGGGAAATAAACACTGGGGGATCCGCGTGAGGTTAACCACCTAACCGGGACATATGCCTAGCACCCCAGAACCCTTGGTCAAGTAAGCTGAAATGGGCATGGCTCCCTAACGGGCTGTTGTGCCTAGGAGATTATCTTAGAACAAGCACATGCGCGATCCCGTTTAAACTTCAAAAATATCGTAAAATTAACGAAAATATAGCGTATTTGATCAAAAACAAAAATTATTTTTGAAAATAAAGACAAATTTACTGTAAAAAAGGCGAATTTGTTTGACAGCAGTAATAGTTTGTATGTAACATTTGTGTATGCATCATAAGAATAGGTACACAATTGATGTTCAAAGAATATCCAGAACCTTGCGTATGATGCATGAAGAAAACAACGTTGATTCTTGGCGCAGACAGTTTTATTATATGTAAAAAAAGTCCCTATCAAACTATTTGCACCAAGAATCAAAGATGCTATTTTTTATGTATCTTCATACTCAAATGGTGTTCGACGTGTTTCAGAGAGAACGTGTGCAAGGAGGTGAAGACAAGAAACGACGACACGCCCGACGAGTTCAACGAGTGGCTGAAGGAGGACGAGTCGCCCAACGTCAACTCGGACTACAGCCACGAGCAGGAGCAGTGCAAAGGGTCCAACACCAAGTTCGTCTGCATCAAGAGGTAGGGAACATGTTACAACATTACATGAGTATAGTGGAACTCCAATTATTCGAAATCTAATGGCGTTGTTCTGCTCCGTCCATTCACCTATTCATAAGCTTAACACATGAAAGTGTTACCTTCCTTTAATAGGAGCTCCCTTTCTTTGAAATTAGATTTTCTCCATTTTCATCGAACATAAAGTAATAAATTAAAAAATATTTTTAAAAAAAATTCAGAATAACCGAATTTGTGCTTTTTGTAATGGAGACTAGATCTAATTGATGCGGATAACTGGAGTAAATATTGTTGTATTGGAACTAAATATTGTAAAGAAAATTCTATTATGTTAGGTTCCTAACGTTAGTATAACTAGGAAACTGTTGTAGAAAAATTTACACGAGATCTAGAAGTTTCAAAATCATTTTCGACAAAATCTGATTTTTTCAATTAGGCGCGCTTACATAATTAGGTGTTTAACATATCAGGATTGCAAGGATACATTGCACTTATGTTTAGATAAAATTTTTAAATGGTTGAAATGGACATTTAAAAATCAAATCTTACCGTTTTTCCAAAACACAGAAAAAGCTTAAATGGAGTGGAGATGGTCTTTTTTATATTTAAAGATTGTTGTAAGTTCACTCGAATTTCATAAAACGATAGAAAAATAAAACTTGGTCATAGTGTAGACGACCCATTCAATCACGTACATAAGTACATATTAATTTATCAAAATAATTCGATGTCGAAATAAATCTTTTTTTATCCGCGAATTTAAATTATTTGAATACTTATGTTCTTCGCTTATATTGCACGTTTTATTACACACATATTCTTTGTTTTAGAATTGTTGACAACGGAAAAGCTAGACTGCAAGCAACGAAATACGAATGTTGTCATGGATTTGTCCGAAATCCGAATGGACCTGGATGCATTGAAAGTAAGTATTCTGAACTAACTATACACCTCAGCCAAATAAGATTCTATAGTTAAACAGATTAAAGCGTATTTTTTTTCTGTGCAGATATTTGCGAACATTTCAGTTTTTTATGTTCAAAATGCTCTGTTAAAAACGGGTTTCGAACTTAGAGTATAATGTTCTGATTGTTAACAACATCATTGGTTCATATTAACTTCCAAACACTGTTTTCAAATTTGAGAACATGCGTTTTTCGAATTTAAGGTCATGCATATTCTCGTTTTTGAGAATGATGGGAAAAAGATATCACAAAAGATAAAGCAAAAAAAAGTAGAGTAGTAATATTGTCAGATAACTTGTTTTTGAATTTTTTATTCTTATTTCATCTACGCCTCGACGCTCCAAGTACTTTGATAAGATGGTCATGTTACACTGTTAGTCATACACTTGAGTTACTCCAACGTTTTCGGCTAAATTGCATAACTAAATTTAAGGCTTTTATAAAAAAATATATTTCAGTCATTATTTACTAAAATTTGTATAAAAACTTTTGACTTTGTTCTGCCCTACTGCTACACTATACAAACAACATGAATGTACAAATTTAATTCCTTAACGATGGTTGGTAAGGAATTTTGCACTCAAAAATGAACTCTATGTTTAAGCTTATATAAGTAAAAAAAATACAAGACAAATGAAAACCATTGTCCAGAATAATTTATATCGAACAAATTAAGTTTTACACGAAAAATTATTTAAAAAAAACTTAAAGCTAACATTTTTATTCGGAAATGAAGACGTTAATAGCAAACTCGTATTGAATGTGTTTATTTCTTATCGATGCTGGACATTTAAGCTGGCGTGGTGCGCATATGATTGTTTTTGTGCTAAATAACAAGGCTTTTTAACTCATACTGTGTTGCTAAGGCTTTCTAACCAATGCACTAACACGTCACGCAGGTGTACAACAACGACAACCTCCTCAAGTTCCACAAGTCCCAGCAAAAAATAACGACAAGTACTATTACGGCATCGCCCCCAATGAGAAATACTTACAGAAGAGTTTTAGCAGCAGCAGTTCTTCAAACAGTAAGTGGTTGGTGATAGGTGGTTGGATAACTATGTATGGTTATGTATTAGTATGGCAGGACAAGGTTTAGTTTGATGTTTCACTTTACGAGAAATATCATGTTTAGCAGGCCTCTCCCGAACATATTTTGGACTGCGTCGACCTTTCCAGAGAAGATGTTTTCCTATTCCCTCTTCTGGTTAAAGGCTTTCTTCGGGTCAACGATCTTTCGGACTTGGTCTGACTTCGTCGGACCTAGGAGGATTAGTCACAGCAACAACTTTACGAGAAATATTTTAAGAGTATGCCGTTGAGAGAGAGAGATGGAAGTTATTGAATACATAGAATTGGTTGAAGTACTATGCATAATGATGAGTTAGAACTGTAGAATAAGATTGATGAGTTTGACATTTTCATTTACGAGAAATACATTTTAACAGTAAGCCGTTGATTTAAAGTAGTTTAGTACTGAATTGGTTAAATAACTATGTATGGTTATGCATCAGTATAACATGAAAAATTTAAGTTTGATATTCCACGCTATGAGAAATACATCTCAACAGTGAGTTGTTGATGAAAGTGGTTGAATTCTGAATTTTGTTGACATGCTATGCATAATTATGTATTATAATTTCAGAACAAGTTTTAGTTTGACATTTTTCCTTACGAGAACTACATTTTAACAGTTAGACGTTGATGAAAATGATTGAATAGTGAATTGATTGAATTGCTATGCATGGTTATGTATTAGTATGGCAGAACAAATGTTAGTTTGATGTTTCAGTTTGCGAGAAATTCTCACACAGTAAGACGTTGATGAAAGTGGTTGGATACTAAATTGATTTAATTATTATGCATAATTATGTATTAGAACTGTAGGAAAAGTTTTAGTATCATTACTTTAGTATATTTTACTTTAAAAGAAGTAGATTAGAAGTAAGTTGTAGATGTAAGCAATTGAATATTTTATTTGTGAAATAAAAGCAAAATCATATATTAGAACTGGAGAACAAGATTTAGTTTAACATTTCACATAAAGGGAAGTACAGAGGTTGTTTTATCCTTATTGAGTGTGCAGATTTTAAAACTCCGGAAAATGTTTTATAAAACGTACTTTGAAGAGGAGGACAAAGCTTGCTTGTGAATTAAACAAGGAGGGACTGATGCTGTTTAATGGTTCTCTGTTAAATGGTCCGCGTTTTTTAAATTCTTTACCAGGCTAGAGCCAGACCATACAATTATAAAAAAAACAGTATTTTTTTTAACATTTTGAAAAATTTACAGAAATCTGCAGAATGTAAGCAATGCTGTCAAGTTGAAAAAAAGTCTAAGTCAAAAAATCTTCAAAATATCTGAAGAAATTTTCAGTTGTTGAAATCTGCAGATTATTTTATTTATTCTGCAGATTATTTGAAGATTTTGGAAGAAAATATGCAGATCTTCACTTTTCTTCAGATTTTTTGTAGAAATTTTATAGCTGTGGCCACACACGCAACCTTAAATAGCACCCATGCTAGAGGGCGCTAATTTACCGGACACTACTCTAGATTACAAAAAATATTGTAATACAGGAGTTGAAGCAACTTGATCTTCACCTTGAAGTGGCTTTTGTTGGACACGGGTTGTGTAAAACCATCGGTAACACTACAGCTGGGGCCGTGGATAGCCTAGTTGTTAAGGCCTCGTTCTCGGAATCGGAAGGTCCCGCGATCGAGTCCCGATACCACTGAAGACCCACCGAGTATATGCGGAGTACGTGCTCATTAAATCTGTCGGTCCGAAAGTCCTGTGGGCGGTCATTGCGCAGTTTCCCACTGGTACAGGTCAATGGAGACTATTTTCCTCCCCTTTAGGGACATGTCTAAATTGTGGAGGTGGCGATAGATGGCAGCATCTGTCACTTATGTGTGTGTGTCTGTCTTACTTGACGAAGGTTTATAAGCGGGTCTCTGACCAAGCACACAAACCTGAATATATGTCTACCAACCAACCAACCTACACTACACCTTGTAAGCAGTTAAAGTGACTATAATATGTGTTTTTATGCACTCCATTGTCCTCAGTCTTGTCAACTGAAAATAGCACAGCTGACGTTGGCTCTCTTCGGACTGTCAAGCTCGTGAGGGTTCGATAAAACATGTATTAACATCAACAATGAAATAATTTTTTTGTGTTAAAGATGACACCAAACTTTATTTGTGATTTCGGTGAAGTTTCTTTCTATCTGAAGTTTTCCATATGAAGTAAAGAAGTTGTCTCCTTTCAATATTATTCCTAATATTGATCGATATGACTTGAAGGTATATGTCTGAGTTTTCTGAGGGAGGAAAAATACACTCTGAAAGTACTTAGCGATGAAATACGAACTTAGCGTTATTTCAAATACAGTAATCTACGAATTTGAAAGTATTGAAACATTTCGTGGTTCTGAGACCCTTTTTTTTAAAAAAAAGGTTTATGAGTTTGGTGTGTAAATGTTACATAACTAACATTGGTCCAGAATGCTCATTTGAATGGAATGAAATTTCACAGGATGCAAAATGTCCATCGTAAAGTTCGATAGAGATAATATGTATAAGAACACTAGAATGGTTGACACAAAACTACGCTTTTATTAAAATAAAAATATATTCTTAAAAAGCTTAAAAAATTAATAACTGGAAGATGTATGATGTAGATTTATTAGTGTAATTAAGTCATAAACCAGTAAAAAATTTTGTGCTGAAAAACTACTAATTTAATAATTTTCTTAAGAAATAATATTTTTTTATATCATTTTATAAAACGACTTTTTATAAAACTAATTAACATCTTATGATTTTTTTTTGCTTATTTATAGGTGTGGGCAAAGTTCCCTCTCAATAAAGTTCTAAAAGCCGAGAAATGCTTTAGAAGATAACGTAAACTTATGTGATTTCTATCCGTGTGCATTTCTTTACCACCAATTTTTGAATAAGTGAACTGATTGAATCTCATCTGTATTATTTTTTGCTGTTGTTAATAAACTTCTTTTAATAACCTTCTGTTCTGCTTTATTCTGATGTTTGCATTGTGCCTTTTATGTGTGTACTAACAAAGTCGAAGAGATAAACAAATTCAATTTTAAATACTTTTTAACCAGAAGACAACGAGTTTAAATTTTGATATTAATTTGATCTGATTTAAACACTATGAAATAGAGTACATGTTCCCAATGTTTTACTAATTTAGATGGAGAATGCTTAATAAGTTATAAAGGAAAACTGAACCCCCCACCAAAAGAATAAAAAAATAAGTTAAATATGTCCGAGTAAAAAACTGTCGATTAATTTTTTTTACCATGAGGTGGGTTAATAACTTTATGGAGACATTTACAACTGTTAAATTTATAACAGACAAATTGAGACTTTACACGGAAAATACTCTAGGAGGAAAAAAGCAGATACCACGCTCAATCGCAAGGCATAGGTGTGCCTTTTTCCCATTGAGGAACAGCCCCTTGCTTTATTGGTCTAAAGATAGGTTTGGACCATATATGGCACGCGGTGCAGTGGGGGGTTTAAAAAGTAAATTATGTTAAATAGTGTGTTAGATTAGGGGTTGTATTGAATGGGTTCCGGACACAATTCCGAACACCGAAATCCCGAAAGGCCATAATTCCGACAGGGACGAAATCCCGAATGGGTCAAAATCCCGACAAGGACGAAATCCCGAATGGGTCGAAATCCCGAAAATAGATTTTTGTCCATTTCTCGATTTAAAAAAAATATTAGAGATTATTTATTTATTTAGTTATTTAGTCAGTTATTTAGTCAGTCAGTCAGTCAGTTAGTCAGTCAGTTAGTTAGTCAGTTAGGTAGTCAGTCAGTTAACTAACTGACTCACTAACTGGTCAGTCAGTTAACTAACTGACTGCTAAACACAGCAGTTTTCAAATTGTGTTTTTTTATTTGAAATTTATTTATGGTACATAGTTAAAGGAATGTAATATATGTGAGCATTATAGTTGTACCCTTAAGAGGGGTGTACATTGGTAGATCAGTCTCATATACTCTGTTAGCTCACTAATGACAGGGAACGATATAGGATTTAGGCTAATTTGCAATGTGAGCACAATCCATATGCTATCCAGAAAGATACGATCCCTTTATTTTCGTACAAACCACATGGACACAACTGAGCTACCCCACGTAAGCTCACATTTGCAGTTATATCTTACAGTCCCTGTACAAATTATTAGATGCACTGTATTTGTTTAGTAATGATGAAAACATACCAAAGAATGCCATATCATTAAAAAAGATGTCGATATATGTATTAAGTATAGCAGATAGTATTTTCTATTCAATAGCTTAAGTTTAGGAACACAAATGTCCTTCTAAAGGTATTTTGTTCATCATTGATTGATACATGAAATCTTGCAGTGCGTCTAATAATTTGTCCAGGGACTGTACTTACAATTATCTTTAAGGAAATTATTTAAAACAAGGAAATATTTAAAAAAAATTGTGTTTGAATAATAATGAAATTAATGATGAAGCATAATTTTGCAGTTAAACTAAAAATACTTTATCCAAATAATAATCAGCATTTGTCATAGTTGACTTCTTTTAATAAGACATTCTTTATATGGGAATCCCATGTTATCTTCACGGTTTGCCAATACTTCCTATTATTGATCTACGTGATTTTAATTGTTTGACAAAAATCGTAGATGGAATTAACTTGAGTTGTTGATGGGAAAACCATAAAGTTTATTATGGGCTATCGATCCGAGGCCGGAGTTATCGAAATTAGTTATCTAAGACTCAGTGTTAATTGTTATTATGGTTGAGCCTAATTATAAATTGAATGTAAAATTATGCTTCATTGTTAATTTAAAAACACGGCAAAAATGGTACGAATGGCATAAAAATTATATTTAAAAAAATCTTGTTTCTTATTTTGAATAGTTTAGATAATTTTCTTTGAATAGAGATAAATAAATTAGGTAAGTGGGACAAAATTGAAAATGGGACTGCTTGAGGTAGTCCAGAAGGTCTCAAGTGGTGCGACCAAAAGTAAAGAAGAGGACGTTTATTTCTGGGGTCCATATGGATACTCAAATCGGTCCACATTGATGTGCTTACCTGTGGATAATGAGTTACTTTTGAAATACCAACGAGAAGTATTGCTTTATCATCTAAGCAGTTTTTGTTCAGCTATGGGAATCGTCGAAACAGAAATATAAAACAAGCATGCGCTTTACATTTATTTAGTAAGTAATTGATAATGTTTAAAAATGGTGTCATCATCTTCAGATTCCCAATTCTTATACTTGTCAAGTTAGTTTTATCTCCAAAATGTGGTGCTGCCATCTCTTATATATTGTATAAACTAAAGGAATGGTCTTTAACATATTGATTTTAAAAATAAATTGAGTAGCTGTTGAGGTTAGATGATAGGCGTTGTAATGTAGACCAAACATATCCTAGAAGGACCTCGGAATAAACATAGCCTCTAAATCTGTAGTATTTTCTGAAAGATTGTTCAGGAATAGAATCTAACTGGTGGCGGGGCTTTCAAATCACTCGCAGTCTTAAATCCCGATGCAGCGCATTGGCACTACAAAGTTGATTTGGGTGCTAGTTCAACTGTTAACCTTATCACTTGACCACGATTCAAAATGAAGAAGGGTATTTCGTCTGTGATAAAAATTTTGATATTATATTTAAAAAAAAAGATTTTATGAACAATATTAATCAGTCGACCAGTTATTTGTCTAACCCCTGTAAGTCTGTTATCTTCGTCAGGACCCGATTTCCAATATTAGGGGCCCTGGACAGCAGCAAATTTGCCTCCCTCCACATACCTCTATAAAATACCTGTGTTATATTTTTCTACATTTCAGTGCATACCCCCAAAAAGAGCAGTAAATAGTGTCGAATGCATGCTTAATCCTTCCAAAATTATTTTTTGTGAACTGATAAATTCAGAGTTTAAACTAAATTTCAGTGTCAACTTTAAACGAATTTCTCTATATATTTTAAAAACTTAGTTAAAGCCTACTACATTTGGGGGAGTTATATTGAGCATAAATGAAGAGCTTAGTGGAAGAACGTACTAAGTGACAAAAAGGTGAAAACGAGATAATGAGCTTCAAAGTTTTTAGTTTGCAACTTTTCTCTACTTCACAAAATCATAGTTTTCTTCATGATAATTTAGTTTGGTTCTTCAAAATGCTTGGTGACTTTTGGCTTAGCCGTACTTTACGTAATAACACGTCATTTACAAAACGCGCTTGACGTCTCCTGCACTTGGCACGTTCTTCCTCCGAAGTGTTTCAGATTTTTTCAGTCGTTTAGTGGAAGAACGTGCTAAGTGACATTTTTTAGGTATATTTGATCCATACGAGTTTCATAAATTCTGTACTAACATTCCGATTTTCAGAATTCTTTTTTTGTTTGGAAGATAGGACTTCAGATTTTTTTATACTTTTTATTTGTTTGCCTGTACGTCCATCAATTTGCCCGTCGATATCCCTTTCAATTTCCGATCTAAACTGTCTGATTTTAAAAGTTCTGTTTTGGTTCGAAATTAAATAATTAGAAGACTACAATGTATAGTGTTCGGCCACCTGCCTGTACGTCTGTTTTTCTGTCCGTCCGTCCGTCTACCCTCCCCCCCCCCTAACTTCCTTTCTAAGAGTTATTACTTTCAATTATCTGATAAGAAATATAAGGAAATGAAACTATTGCGATGGAGGTCAAAAATCCAAAATGAAGATTTTGTGCTCTCTACACGTTTTGGAGGGTGCTGATTACAAAAAACTGGGTTTTTTCATTGATTCGTCTGTTTGTCTGAAACTACTTTACAGTTCGAACTAAAAGGGCTACAGACTTCAAATTTAGTACACGTGTTTCTCGTACCTGTTGGAAGTCATAATAATATTTTCGAAAAAATTACGCATGCGCAATTAGCAGCTGCTATAAACTTTTTGGGTTTTAAAAGTAGTGCTGAAAAATGAAAATATATACAGACTTAAAATTTGATACACTTGCTCCCAGTACTAGTCGGGCGACAAAATAAAATTTTCAACAATATTATGCATGTGCAAAGAGTAGCTGCCATAGAACTTTTTAGGTTTGAAAGTAATTGAAAATACTTTATAAGGTATATAATAACTTTTAAACGAACATATTGATATGTGAATCGGTAATTGAAAGTCGTATAGTGTTATGTATGATATCAGACACCTATCTTATATACTTTTTGTTTGTCCGTCTGTCCCTACTATAAGGATTTCTTTGAGTATTTAAGTTAAAAGAAGGTAGGTTATATTAGTTATTTTAGAACTTCTTGCTTAATGTTAGATGAGTAAGTTTTTAATTGAAATTATTTTTTAAAAAATACCATTATCACTGAAATTATAAACTAATTACTTTAAAGAATAATAAGACAAATCTCAACTTAATAAAAAGTATACAAAAAGATAGTAAAAGAAACACAAATGTAAGTGAATAAAATAAATATTAAATTTAAAAGATTTATAAAAAGATAATAATGTAAGATGTAGGTTTTCGCAAAATAAATTTTTAAATAGTTTTTGTATAGGAATAATTGAATGTAAAAACAAACATTGATATTAAAAAAAGTAAAAATAAGATGTCTGGCAAAATATAAATTATAAGGTTATTTATGTTTTTCTTTCCCCTTTTCAATTAAGGATTTAATCAATTTTAAGAAAGCTTCTTTAATTTACAGAATTTCTATATACAAAAGCTTAGCGTGATCGTTTAAACAATTTATTTGTACAATCGTGATGCAAAGCACTTTTTTAAAGTCATCTATATTTTAATAAATATTAAGAATTTATAAATATAAAGAGATGTAATATAAAACGTTATATGAGTTATTATAACAAATGTATTAGTTTTACATAACAAAGCAATATCTTGATTAAATTTGTACTTACCGTATAAGCTGCTATTCGCACTTTCAAGCCAAAATTCAGCTTTCCGCTTATTTCTTAATTCCATTTTAATAATTTTGGGAATTTAGGACATTGAACAAAATGCGATCGTCAGCTTTAGAGATCAAACGTAAAATTGCTTAAAAGATTTTTGCACCCCTAATTCATTTTTTTGAACAAACTAGATGCTTTGATGTATGTTCGGTGTAATGTTGTTTTAACGCAAACATGCGATCTCCAAAGGGCAGGTGCAACTTTCTTTTAATGATACCATCTGTTCACTGCTAAATAGACTATGTTTATTAAGAATAAAAAACACAAGACTTTAAAAGCAAACGATATTTTATAAAATGTTAAAACCTTTAGCTCCGATTGAATTCTAAAATAAAAGTGCATTTACTACTATTTTCCAAAATGCATTTAAAGCCCGGTTATACGCTATATGAATTATAATTCATTGGTTATATTTAATGATTAAAGTTAATTTGGAAGAATTAATGACATTTTTTAATTCTTTTTGATTAAAACTACAAAAAAACAAGTGCTTTGCGATTAATGCGACATAAATAAAGCGAAAGTCTGACAATTTTCTTCAACTGTGTCACTTAGCACGTTCTTCCACTGAACGATCGTCCGAATCGAGACGATTTCGGAGGAAGAAAGTGTCAAGGATCCTTAGCACGTTCTTCCATTAAAAAAGTGACGAAAACGCGTGCACCTACCAACTTCGTTCACGAAAAATCTACGAAATCGAATGTTTTCTAAAAAATTGAAAGCTGTTATGTTTAAAGGAGGTAATAACATAATCATTAACACAAAAATATCAATTTTTCAAAAATGTCACTTAGCACGTTCTTCCACTCAGCTCTTCAAATGTTCTCGAAGAAATATTTGGGGCCCTTTAAATGTGGGTGTGTGTGCCTTGTTTGCCCTGCCCTGATCTTGATCAGACCCTGATCTTGGTTGTATTGCACTATATGACTGTAGCAATCTGTTAATCTCTGCTAAGGCATATTCAACACCTGTACTTTCCGAATAGCGATGTGCAAAATCTTCACAGAGAGCATCCCTGTTAGTGGCCCATAGCTCCGAGGAATATCTTCAACCTTTCCATAGGCACATACTACAGAAAACAGCATATTTAACTGGCCTGGGGACTGAGATTCTGAAGCTTCACGCAATGTATCATTCCAAAGTTGATCTCCTTTCAGAAGTCCTCTCATTTTGCATGCTTGCTGAAATGTTTCACAGACGATTCCATCCACAGTACGAAGGTCCTCAAATCCAATTGCCCCAGGCTGTCTCAGCAACAGCATCCTCAGATAAAAACGTTAAGCATCTTGAACACTGACGACTGGCATTCTACCAATCACTTGTTGTAATCCTCGCTGCCGTCTTTTCCATTTTGTTGTATTTTTTTCGTATACGTAGTGGTTTGGGATCGTTCCGATTTTCTTCTTTTAAAATATAAAGTATAAACAAACTCGATTGCTGCCATTGCAGAGTTAGAAATATAAGGGAATTTGGGAGCCGTATAAGAGTATTATATATATATATTTTGAATACTTAGTTAAAGCCTCTACTACATTTGGGGAGAGTTATATTGAGCATAAGTGTTCTCGAAGAAATATTTGGGGCCCTTTCAAAGTGGGGGTTTGTGCCCCGTTTGCCCTGCCGGAAATCAGACCCTGATCTGGGTTGTATCGTTGCAGTCGATCTGAAGAATATCGTTCCTACCCTGAGGAGCATGGGTGCCACGGAGTTCGTCAGTATGGCAGACGAAGCGAGTATGACAGACACCCTACACACCGGCAACTACACCATTTTCTGCCCCTTGAACTCGGCACTCGAATCTTTCATTCAAGACGAACAATTCGAAATGGGAGTGAGTATATACAACACACGAACGTCGCTTTCTGTCTCTTTAGTTATAACGTAATATTGAACCATCAAAGTACCTTATTGTGATACATATTAGTAAGTAATATTTAAGGGGTAATTCAATCGTTTCCGGCTGGCTATTTCTAGCCTCCTTATTAGTACGTTAAAACTAATTATGTCACAAAAATTAATTTTTCCTTTGAATGAATAAAGTTTCTCGTGCCATTTTTGAGTGACAACAGGGAATACAAAATGACATTCTAATGTTATTTAAATGGATATTAAATTTCGCATTTTTTAAAAATTTTAAATATACCAATAATTCGAATTTTCTAATGAAATTCGGAATGCGAATTATGCTGATTTTTCGCGTTGATTTGACATATCACACTAGTTTGTGGTATTTGTAGTTCAAGCTGTGAAATGTGAAATAGATGACGGACCGAACGTATTTAATACGCATTTGTCTATCACATATTTCGCTTCAATAGACAGACAGAACGATTCACGAACGAACACGCAAAAAAACGTTCTTCACGTTCTTCAGATTTCCGTTAAAAATTAGTGTAGAAGATAAAACCATAATCCATTTCAGTCTAAAAGGTGTAATTTCAATAAATATTACAACACATTTTCGATAAATATTACAATTTCGGTAAATATTACAACACATTTTCGATAAATATTACAATTTCGATAAATAGTACAACACATTTTATATATATAAAAAAACTAACATAGAAAATAGTTATTGTCTAAATAACAAAGTTTTTCCATTTGATATTTGTGTCTTCTCCCAGAACGAGATACTGGTTCATCCTCACCAAGACAGGATAAGACCGGATAAGAAACTTGTGCTGCAGAACCTCTTGACAGACCACATGGTGTCCGGGTTCCATAAGATGGATGACTTCAGGGACCGGCAGCTAATACAGGCCGCGCACCAGGACTCGCACATTAGGATGAATGTCTACCACGTGCCAGAAAAGGTGACAAAAATACTCTAATGTCCAAAGATTTAACTTTTTTTTTATAACTTTGTATTACCTAATATGAAATTTTAGAGGGTGCCGATTCTGAAAAAATGGTTTTTGAACATTAGTCCGCCTGATATGTATACAGTTACAGCTTTTTTTTTCAAAAAAAAAAGTACCCACTTGTGATTATTTCGTCCGTTAGTCTTCCTATAGAATCGTACCTTTTTGACTTTGTGAACAAATAACATTCTGAGTTAATTGCATGACACAAAATTTGCATAAGGGGCCGTCTTCATATTAAAAATGTTACGAACTTTAAAATTTCCAATAGCAACACCCAATTTTAATAACTTAGAAATGTTAAGCATTCTTCAAAACCTCTAAATCTAAGTTTTTGTTACATTTGGATGAATATTTCCCTCAATTCACAACAGCTGTAAAGTTGTTGATGAATACAAGCACCTTCAGTTCCACTTTCATGGTTGATTGCTCCGCGTATCGAAGACTGGTTCAGAGAAACAACGGTCTAAATCCACTTCTGATTTAGCCAATTTTCTTGTGGAACATTTAAACGTGAGAAAAAGAAAAAAAAAGTTTAGAAAGTAAGGAATGCTTAAGAAGAAAAATGGTTCGTGTCATAAGTAGAATTCGTTCGTTCCAGCTCTGATGGATCCAAACGAAAGGACTACTGGCAAAACTCACGTTCTTCAAAGTATAAATAAGATATAGGGTCCTGTCCGTTCACTGGCGACTTTTATTAATGGTGAATTCAATTGGACGTAGTTGCCAATAAAGGCGCCGGACCTATATTTTATTTATACTTTGGAGAATGTGCATTTAGCAACTAAAAACTTTAAATGACCTTCCATTATGATGAAATTATACAGTAGCGCTCATAAGTATTTTGACAAACTCAATTTTCTTATTTTAAAACGATTTGTTAATGTCACAAAGTTTTTCATACTCTTAGCTGTAAGATAATGTGTGAAGGGACGGTAAATAGGTCGCTAGAAAAAAATACACGAAGATAATTTTGTATCAAACATACAAAATGAATTTTATTGGAACTTACTGCTCTCAAAGTAATTTGACACTTCTATAAACGAGGGTAAAACCCATTTTCTTTTGTAAACCTTTGACAAAACAAAAACAAATTGTTACTCCTTGTAACCTGAGTAGTTAATACTTGGTTGCATAGCCCTTAGACCTAAGAACAGCTTGGCATCGAGCTGGCATAGAGTCAATCAGTTTTTCAATGGCACTGAGAGGAATTAGGGCCCATTCCTCACGCAGTGCTTGAAGTAAGGCTGCTTTGCTGGTGATTTCACGTCGCCTTATCCTCTTGTCCAACTGATTCTACATGTGTTCAATTAGATTTAAGTCAGGACTTTGACTTGGCCAATCCAACATGAGAACATTATTTTGAGCAAGAAAGCCTTTAACATGTTCGGAGGCATGTTTTGGGTCGTTGTCATGCTGAAAAAGCCATTCACCCTCAAAACTTCTTCAGCATGGTTTAACATTTTTTCTTCTAGAATCTGAGCATATTTGGAGCGGTCCATGATGCCTGCAATGTGGACCAAAGGACGAACACCTGCCCGTGAAAAGCAACCCCAGAACATAACATTGCCTCCATCTTGCTTTACGGTGGGGACTTGGTGACGAACATCGTACCGAGTGTTCACAGGGTGTCTAACATACCGTATACCGTCTGACGAAAAAATATTAAATTTATTTCATTGCTAAATAAAACTTTCGCCCAATCCTTCTTAGTCCAAAACTTGTGCTTTTCGGCAAATGCAAGTCTGGCCTTTCGGTTCTTCACTGAAATTAATGGCTTCTTGATGGACGTCGGCCATTCAAACCGTGGTTCGAGAGGCGACGTTTGACGGTGGATACATGAACATCTACACCATGTGATGCTTTTAAATCGCGCGTTATATCGACAGCAGTGAGGCGTGGATTTGCAACCGATCTCCGTCGAATAAGCCTATCAACCATTTCTGTTGTTTTTTAGGCCTGCCTGACCTTTGTTTACTATTAACTGTGCCTCGGGATTCAAATTGACGCTTCCATACACTCACAATTTGTCTTGAGAGATTAAAGTCTCTGGCTACACTTGCTTGTGACCGACCATCTTGTAATGCCGCAATTGCAGCCTCTTTGAGATCAGTAGAGTATTCTCTCACCTTGGCATGTTTTTATTTACATTCTGGGATGTCAACACAAACGTAAACCACACTGAAAACACAACAAAATGGCTGTTAACTTACTGGGTAGCAAAAACACACACTTGTCAAAATACTTTTGAACCCAGTGTTTTCTAAAAAATAGGGTTTTTCTACCTGTGCTTACCTTGACAGCTTTCTTCAGCGGGGGTTAAATGTCAACTGCTGCGTTTTGCTCACAAGACTGAAATGTGACGGATCTTTCACAAGACTGTGCCCTTTAGTGGCGAAAACTGTTTTGTCAAAATACTTATGAGCGCTACTGTAGTAGATGAATGAACCTTGCTGCCTTAGAAACGATCACGCCACAATTTTTTAAAAAATAAATTTTCAGTTCGTTTACCGACAATATTTTTAATGACATTTAGTTTTTTCTAAATGCCATAGAATTTGTTACATTGTCTTGCCTAGAATTATTTGAACTGCCTAGACCTAGGTTGGTGTTACAGGTGGGCACGACATTGTCTTTCATCCCACAAACAAACCACGCTCCACCTCGTTGGAATCGTCCATTAGCTTATTGGTACTCAATCAATTGGTACGAATCAATGGATGAAATTACTATAATCTTTCTTGAAGATAGGCTATTGATGACATGCGATGAGGAACTCCCGTAAAAAGTTAAGTTGAAAAAAATCCTGTTAGGTGAAATAGAGCACCACTGTTGTGTTTGTGATTTGAAGAGACGAGCGGTCGTACGGTTAAGATACATTGTACAAATCTTCTTTTTAGGTTGTGACGGCGAACTGCGTCCCCGTTCTTTCCGGTGATCACTTTGCGCGGAACGGTATCATACACGTAATCGAAAAAGTCCTCCCCGTCCCTTCCCGATCCGTGGCCGACATTATTGCAGGAGATTCACAGTTCTCAGTGCTAAAAGGGCGTAAGTATCAATTAAGAACTTCCATATTTCTTGTACACTTAAAATTTAAAAAGAATATATTTTCTTTCATTGGAAATTTTTTGCAATTGAAGAGTACAGGGGAAGAACCGCTTGATTTATTAGGAGTCGTCCCGTAATTGTGTCTGCTTGGCGGACATTGGCAGCAGGAAACCGGTTTCTCTCTTTCTTCTTCGCTTGATCCAAGCGTCGGAATCGTGCATCGCGTGAATCTCGGTAGGTAGAAAAGTCGTGGTTTAGGACTTTTCAATTAATTTGCGAATCTTAAAATTTCTCTTAATTGTTTTTAAAAAATTCGGGATTTTCAATCAATCGTACTTTATTTTTAAAGCTTAACATGATGATGAACAGAGTCTTTTGAATAAAACGCGGAACTGAATTTCAGGGTTGCAGTGAGAGAAGATGCACAAGAAAGTGAGAAACTGGTTTCCTTACACCAGTTTAGGCGATTACTCGCTATCATCGCCAAAGATGCCTGATGAGGAAAGTTTTCTACGAAATTAAGCGGTTTTTCCCCTGTACTCTTCAATTAATATTGCATTTTTGGGACTTTATCTTTTTTTCAGTACTGAGTCGTGCCGGATTAGTTCAGACTCTCCGAAACACAAACAGAACCTTCACCATATTCGCTCCCACTAACCACGCCTTTATCATGGCTCAAGAATCTATCCCAACCAGCGACAGATGTATTGTCAGTGAGTAGATTTTTTGGTGTTTTATTTTTTTCCCGATTTTTCCTTTAGTTTCTCAGATCCGTGAAGAGGGATGTTCAGTCGTTGATAAGTCTCATAGAGCTCCTTTAGGCTATGTCCTCACTACGACATCAAACGCCACAAAGGCAACAAATGCAACAAAAATTGGCGTTCGCCAAGGGCGCCAAGCGATGCAATAGCTTGGAGGCTGACTCTGCCAAGTCGCCAAGTTTTGTTGCCTTTGTGGCATTTGTGGCGTAGTCAAGACATAGCCATAGATAAACTAGTTTTCGCTAGAATCGCAAGCTCTGCGAAAATATTACTTTGCAATGTAAGCATTTCTCCAAAAACCAGATGCTGTTTTCCTTTCAATTTTTTTTATTTTGCTTTTGTGGTGATTCTCATACTTAATGAAAAAATGTTTTAGTGACAAATCCATACTTCAGCAGTGTTTGAGATTTCAAATTTATTTCTACCATACCATAGTGACTAAAAGGGATAGTGGATCAACCAATATTGTTCTCCCGGGTGAAAAAAGTTATACTCAAAACAAGACAGAATTAGATTGGAGAAGAGGTGACAATAACCGGTATTTGGCTACAGTTATACCGGAAAACACTAGTTCTTAGGCTGAACCAGTTAAACCGAAAACAGTTTTCTTTCTAAAAACTGAACATTTTCCGGGGATTTTCGATTTTTGAAAAAACAGGAGATAGCCAAGGTAGCAGCTGGTCTACGACATTCTTGATCAACGCCGTCTAACTGGTGTATAGTTTTTCAGACCCTTTTTTAAATGTGCTTGTAACGCTATCCCTTATAGTCACTATACATCTACATTGGAAAAAAACATGAATATAGACATTTTTATGCATTATTTCACTCAGGTTCCATGAAGCACCACATCGTGGACCACGTAATTTGCTCTTCCGCCATCCCCCAGTTCGCCAAGAGCCTCAACCTGGTCGGCGAGCTGCTGGCTTTATCGAGAGACGACAACAACAAGCTGTTCGTGGAAGACGTGCAGATGGTGGCACGGGACATCATGGCCACGAACGGGGTGGTGCACGTCATCGATGGACTGCTCACCACCAGGCAAGGTAGATACTTGATTACAATAAGGCTCGGGGATGGGTTCATGGTCTGCACTTCCACTTATGAATACATTCACGGCCTACTCCTACTTACAAGGCTGGGGAAGCTCTCTCAAACCCGCGCATGAACGGAAAGTTAGACTTCACTGTTACAAGTGTCATTGTTCCGAAGATGAGGCGATCTGATCTCGAAAGCTGTTCGGAACCGCTCGTTCACTGCTGATTATATTTTTTGGGTACCCGCGGTTGGTAAAAGTTTTCTTCATCTTTGACCATCGGAACCATGATGACGTCTAACTTTCTGTCAACACACGTATTTAAGAGAGCTTCTCTGGCTTTGTAAACTGAGGTGGCCTTGATACACTCAGAAAAAACTTGTGTTTAAACAGCACAATTTGAATTCAAGAATTATGTAAAAAGGGCAGCATTGCAATATTGCGTTGTTTCAATACAAGAATGGTTGATGACATACGATCAAATTTGTGTTATGTTTAACAGTGTTAGCTCAGTGCCTTTAGTATACGGCTGCCTTTAAAAAGTCGTGGATTCAAGCCTCGGTAGATTTTCTGGTTGGAAAAATCGTCGTCACACATATGTTATACGATTATGTAGCATGTAAAAGATAGATCCTTTGGATACCCTGGCTTGGGATGTTACGGCAAAATCAAATCCTGGCATAGTTTAAAATCCAAAGAGAGGCCAGATTCAATAAAATCTTATAGTCAAATTCGGTAGCGGAAGCCCCCTAGATGGTGCCCCCAAAAATGGCTTCTTATTCTGGGAAATATACCGATACTTCAAAAGACTAAATCCTTAAAAAAAAACCTCAAACCCATTTCGAAAATAAAAGAACACTCGTGCGACAGCAACATTTTGCGTTACATCAAACTGCTTTAGAACTGCCTTTCGTCTTAGTAATTGGCTTCTTGTAGGCGACAAGATCAGCACTTATATCCTGACTAAACTAAAGCTCATTTCATTTAATCTTGACGTTCATTTGCAATGGATACCTTCACACATGAATATCCACGGGAATGAAATGGCTGATAATCTTGCTAAGCAATGTTGCAGGATCGAAACTCTCTCCTCCGCATTTACATTTCTGAAGCTACTCCAAGAGAACAAATATCAGAGGAGTGGAAATCCCCACCGTAATTAGACATGGGCAAAAAAAAAACGGGTTGTCCTTGACTCCCGTGGACAGACGTATCGGATGTAGGTAGGGTGGGTAAATGGGTCACTTTCTAATACCCTATGTATTTATATAGAATTTAGTTTTCTGAACCAATTTTTGTTATAACATTCTAATAGATGTTTCAAACATATTTCATAAGATAAAAAGTTAATTTCATGAATCTGGCAACCAAAAATAATCCTTTTATAAGCAGTAAAATTTGGTGAGCAAACCATATGGATTTCTAACATCTGAAAAAAACTAAGAAAACACTTCAATCTTACACTGTAATTTATTTATATCATAGTAGTTCATACTAGGCAACACCTCAGGCCAATCAGTTAAGAAAAAATATTGATTTTCCTTTTTATTATTTCAATTTACTTTGGATGCGGTAAAATGGGTCATAGTTAGGCTTAGCTCTTTTGAAGTAACTTTTTAAAGGTTTAAAAAAAGATAATTCCGTGAAGGTCTTTAAAGGTGCGGGATTGTTTCTTCTTGATAGAAAAGCAGTAGAACAAAGGATTGTGTTGACTGAAAGAGTCCCTGATCAGCCGGATGTCTCATCATTGAACGCAGTTATATTACATGATCCAGTTATTTCAGATGATGCAACTGTTCCATCTTGCTCAACACCAACTACATCAAATACAATTGCCACCCTGCCTTCTTGTTCAACACCAACTTCACCAAATTCAATTTCCACCCTGCCTTCCTGTTCAACACCAGCTATTATGTAGAATACTCTTGAAGGGCTTAGTTAAATTCAAAAAGCTATTCTTTTATCTTCTCTATTTAAAGATCTCAAATGGGCTATCCTGACAAATCTGTTACCTATGCCATGAAGTCTTACAAAGGCAGTGATAGACAACTCTAAAAATAAGAGAAAAGAGTTCGACATAAAGTTAGCGACATAATGAAGGAAACAGATGTGATGGAGCGATTAAAAGGATGATGTGATGGAGCGTTAAGAAGAACTTCAACGAATGGTAAAAAAAAACCCCTAGAAAATTAAGAATTTGGATTTTCTTTCAAAACCTAAACGAAAGAAACCAGAGTAAAAAACACAGCCACCTAAACCCAAGATTGTTAACGATAGCCAACAGCTTTTGACTGAGAAATGGGTGGTAGTTGAATACAAAGGAAAAAAAAGTAAATAAAATAATTTGTTGGTCAAATTACACTTATTGATGCGGATGATTTACATGTAAAATATGCTACAAAAAATTTAGTATAGGAAACTTTCATGTCTTTTCCGATAAAAGGGACGGGGATACTGTAGAAAAGTAAGATGTTATAAGATTCTTGGAAGAGCCGTTTCGTAACAACCGCAAATAATACTATTTTGAAATTTTAACATTGCAATTATGTATCATAAAATTTATTTTATGTGTTTTTGACCTACTCTTCTTATTTAGTGTATTTCCTAATAAATAGATTATTATATTCTCATCATTTTGCACTATGACTCATTTTACCCCATGTGTGACTCATTTTACCCCATGGTGGGGTAAAATGGGTCACAACTTACGGAACTAAGTTCAATCCCTTTATAATTTAAAAATATATACTTAAACTACATAAAAATGTACTGAAAGAATGCAGTGTTAAGATGCAATCTAAAAAATTCTAAGAAAAATTATGATTTTATTGCCAGAGAACAAGTTGAAAATAGCTAAAAATTGACCCATTTTACCCCACCTGACCCTACTCTTCAGACTAGCCAGCGGTCACATCATGTGCCTCACTTTCAATGAGGGCAGGAAGACCTTCGCCACCTGCACCATATGCCAAAATCATCAGGCTTTTCCTGAACACCTTTTATAATACATGGGACTCTCTAGAGAGGATCTGTGTTGAAATCCTCTTCTAGTATTCGACGATCTAATAGTCAACGAACTTGTGGAAAGGAGGATAAGCAGCAGCAACAACAACATAACTGCCTTTTGTTTAGATAAGCATTTTAGTTTTCAAATGACGCCGCATTCTAATTTTGTAAAAATATTTGTTTGCATAGTTGGTTTTTCGAATTAATTTTTTATAAATTATGTTCGTTATTGTTTCATTTCAGCTAAAGGTGCTAGTCAAATTTTAGATGATTATGGTTTGACCGAGTTTTCATCTCTGTTAGAAGTTGCAAACTTAAAGACTTTATTTGATTCATTTGAAAATGTTACGTTCTTCGTTCCATCCAACGAGGCTATCAAGGTAAAATTCTTGTGAAACTTTTCGTTAATCGTAGAGCATTTTTTTTGCCATCACTTAATACATCTGTTATAAATAAGTAGAGATTAGAAATCGAGTACATATTTGAAATATAGAAATACTAAAAATGTAGAAATATGGTAAAATAGACGTGATTGGTTAGAACGTATTGTGAGTGACTAAAAGATAATATATTGTCGATCTAAACTGTTTTATACTCTTTCTATTATCAGAAAAGATTAGAAAAAATAGAAATGTACAACATTAGAAATACAAGTCATTTTTGAAAAATAAATAGCAAACATAATATATAATCGTCTTAAAAATGACGATTGAGCATGTGCGTAAGAAAGACGCGACGATTCTAGCTTCGGAAAATATGTCTAATCCAACGGAAAATATTGTGAAAATGTGTAACGACAATTTTTCGATATCGTTCACAGTGATCCTTATTCCACAATTATTTCTTCCAGGCCATTCCACCGGGCCTCTTGGATTCCTTGGTCACCAACATTGACTCACTGTTCTCTATTCTGCTGTACCACGTCGCGGACGGACAAGCCGAACCCAGCGTAAAAGAACAGGTGCTGAGCTCGAAGCTGGACAACACATCCATAAGAGTACAGGTTCATGCGCCGGTGAGGAAGTTAAAAATTTTCATTCTTTTCGCACGCACATAGTTCCGCTAAATCGGCGTTTAAAACCATTAGTCACCACTTGATTGAAAAACCGCAGGCTTAACAACAGTAAGCATTAGTGTTTTCGCTTCCGTCGATTGTGAAAGATCCAATGGACTACTGGAACGGTCATGCCTGCAGTGACGTCCTTTTACGTTAACCTTTTGTCTAAACCCTACAAGCAATCCTTCTGACATCTAATTCGCCTAAACTAGAATAGTGAAGTCACAGAAATGTTAGGCACTGTCTTTTCCCCCACGAAACAAACCGCGATCCGCATAGTTTGAATTGTCCATTAATTAAACAATAGCAATGCCCTGTGATGCGACCAGAGGCATTGTGTAGAATAGACTGCGCATTGGTGAATGTACAAGGGCCCCTGCATGGCACGTAATTTGTTACAAAGTCACATGTGACGGATATCGTTTCTTTTTGAGAAAACCCTGTATTATCTTTCCGAAACATGTGGTAAATGTTATAGATGGCACCATCGTATAACTAAAGGATATGGACGATTACATAAAATATTTTGCTTTTCTTAGAAGAAAGAGGTTAAAAATATTCTTGATTACATATAAGAAATGAATTTTTTACTTAATAAAATAACTTTTGCAGTATCCACATGCCAACCCGCAGATATTGGTGCAGTGTGCCACAGTATTAAGTGCTGGCAATAAAATGTGTGGTGGAAGTCTGCATATCGTAAATAAGGTAAACATATTTATAGTTGTAATAATAATTTAAATATTTTCATGACGTTTTAAAGCAGGCAGAAAGGACAAGAACTTTGAACAGAGCAACTATTATTATTATAACTGAACACCTACGACAACCCCGATGGGGGAAAACTTATATGTAGTACAAAGGAATTGTGGGATATAAGAAAAAGTGTAGCTCTGAGCCACAAAGTAGGGTATGCTTGAAGTTGTCTCCAGCTTTATGGAGTAGAGTTACGCCACAAAAGAGAAGTAAGCTTGAAGTTTCCTTTTATGTTGTGGATAGAAGGAAGCACCAAGCCTTATGGTTACTCCTTAGAATTGGAGGTCGCACATGATGCTCGTAGTTTTGTGGAGTACCATTACACGAAATATTACCAGTATACGGTATGACCACAATTGTAGAGCTCAGTGCAAAAACGTGCTATTCATACATTTTATGAAAAAGGAGAAACATGATATCTTTAAGGGAGGGAAGAACATGTTCATTGACGCGATTTTTTTTTAAAAATGTCACATAGCACATTCTTCCACTAAGCTCTTTAATTTATCCAAGTGACTAACATATTTTCCCTTTTTCAAAAAGCTCCTGCTTCCCCCCAAGCTCTCCATTCTCCAAGTCCTGGAGGGTCTCGAGGGCTTCTCCACGTTAGTTATGCTCCTCAAGGCCACGGGACTGGACCGCAGGCTAGGGAGTGCAGAGCTAGGGCGGTACACTTTCTTGGCCCCAACCGACGACGCATTTCACATGAGGGGCGAAGACGCACTGTTTTCCCTCATGGACGACAGGGGGAGGGCAGCGGACATACTCAGGATGCACATTATATCAGGTGAGGGTTTATGAGAAGTCTTGAGGAAGACTACAGAAAGACCGCCAGCAGATGGCGTTCAAATTCCCACAAGTAATCAAGTTAACAACTTGTGGCGGTTACCACACGCGCAACCTCAATATATATCATCCACACGCTAGAGGGCGCAGATTTACCACTACAATCCTACCAGTATTCTAAATAACAACGATAGTTATGTAGTTATAGTATAAAAGCCGAAATAACTCATCTCCACCTTGAGGATCCTTTTGGTGAACTGTGGGTTACTGAGGCATCTACATATTGGTCCAAGACAACTCCAGACGGTCCTGACAGCAACACCATGGCTCTCACTCCGAAGCCAGATCGCTCACGCCAACCACTCCAACGACGCTCCTGCAACGATGCACTCAACCATGGCTGCTCACTCGCTGCTAATGCACTCAACGCTGCACGCAACTCAACTCAAAGCTCCTCTTACCTCAACTCAACGCTGGCACGCAACTCAACGCACAGCGAAGTAGCCTTCTAACGGTTCTTTTCCTCGTTGTTCTAGGAGGGAGGAGTGTGGCGGTTACCACACGCGCAACCTTAATATATATCATCCACGCGCTAGAAGGCGCAGATTTACCACTTCGATCCAACCAATATTCTAAATAACAACAATAGTTGTAGTATAAAAGCCGAAATAACTCATTTCCACCTTGAGGATACTTTTGGTGGACTGTGTCAATGTTAACCGATATTTGGACAATAGGGCCCAATTTTCTTTGTACATTTAAGAGCCTTATACAACGTTATATTTTAAAATAAATTTAATTTTCAGGTACCGTCTGCTGTTCCCAATTGAAGAGCGACTTACTGTCCGGCCGTCCGCATGTCCGGACCATAGACGGATCTATTCTGAAGTTGGATAGGTACAGGGAAGGATCTCTGCGGATAGGTGGTGGTCGCATCGTCGACTGTGACATTATGGCCACTAACGGTGTGATACACATGGTGGATACCATTGTAAGACATGAGGACTTTGCACTGGGGACTGGTTTTACGGATAATGTTTTAATTAGAATATAGAAAAAAATAGATTGGTAATTGTACATAGGTTTGTGATTATAGTCTGTTTTTTTTATCTTTACATAAATGTAAGAAAATATAGGTAGATATTGTTTTTGAGTTGTTTTGATTCCTAGATTTTCTAGCCTTTAGGATTGCAGAAATCTCATTTTGTATGAAATCTGTACACAGTATGGTAATATGCAAACATGTTTTGAAGTTTCTTACTGTATGAAGATTTAGTGCAGGGTGTTTAACTGTAGAATTTTTTTACTTCTTCTCTGTGATCAAACTCAGACGAAACTTCAACTTCAATCAAACGAAATTATGCAAATTAAAAGATTATCTGACAGTGAAGTAACAACTCATCGCTAGACACATAATGAATTTTGAATAAGAGCAACAATTAAATGCACTAAGAAGAATAACGATATAAGGTAAATGGTCCCTATTGTTCTTTCAAGGATAGTAAAATTTAAAAAAAGTAGTTATGATAAATGTAAGAAGTTCGGTTAAGACCGACAGACGATAGCTACTGGATATCGACAGTCAACGCAATACTTTCTGTTCCTTTGAAATTAAAAAAAAACAACAATTGCAGAGTTTTTACAGCAAATTTTCAGTTGTAAAACTGATTAAAGTTTTATGTTCAGTTAGTCAAATCTATGTTATTTGGAAGCTTTTGAAAAACCATCAAAAATCAAATATAAAAATAATAACAAACTAAACAAATTCAAGTCGCTTAAATTATTTAATATAGTCTTCCATTTTCTTCTACAATCGTAAGTATTTGCCAATAAATATTGGAGGCGTCGTATTTTCTTTGGCTGTGTCTTCTGACTGTAAGTAAAAGAGAAAAGTACAATAAACAAAACGTTAATACATACAATAAACTGCTGATCATTTAATAATATCATAACTAAGCCAAGAATTTAATTTAATCATAATAAATAAAGTGGTTCTTTACGCTGCTGTCTACGTATCATAGAAATTGGGTTGTGACTAAGAACTAATGATACATTTTAGACTGTTAAGTAAAAGTTTAGAGCTGTACGTAAATCAAAAGTTAAAGCATATCATATAATTTTTGAATTTATTTAATATTATAATTAACTAAAAATTTTAATTAATTATATAATAATAAAGTTTGTTTTTTGTTATTAATTGAAATTGTTTTTTTTTTTATAATACTAATTGTACATTATTAAGATCTATCTAATGTAAAATTTGAACAAAAATTTTACTGTAATTCAAACATACTATAATTTTAATTAAATTTTCATTTTATAATTTTAATTAATTATTAATTTTAATTAATTATAATTTTAATTAATTATAATTTTATTAATTATAATTTTTGAATTAATATTAATTTTATTAATTATAAGTTTTAATTAAATAACTTATGTAAAATAATTTATATCTTAATTAACTAATATGAAAAAAAAAAAAATTTAAATGAGTTATTAATTACTTATAATGTTAGTTAATTAAATTTTAATTAATTAATTTAATTATTTTAATTTTAATTAATTATATTAATAATTATATTTTATAATTAAATTTTAATTAATTATTAATTTATTAATACATTAATTATATCTGTATTCTAGTTTAATGTTATGAACTGTGAAATTATGTGTAATCGCTCATCACTTATTGGAGAAGTCATACTTATGCTATAAAAAAAATTAGTACTGCGTTGCATTAAGACTAAGTATAAAGAGACAAAATAAGTGAGTATGAAGACTACTAAATTAGTTTAAATTGGTATGTTTTTTCACACCTACATTATTGTCAAAACGTAATTAAATGTGATATAATAAAAAGAATTACTACAATGATTAATAATATGTTGTATTATGTAGACATGTTTCGATAGATATTCACTTTCAAATGAAAAATATTATAATATTACCTCCTGAGCATTCTTTGGCACGCATCCTTGTTCAGCTCGAACATGTCCTGGACAACATTCGAATATCTTTTGTGTGACTCGAACATTTGGACCGACTCTAAGCCTAAGGAAAGGTTAACGCATTATAAGTATAACAGTGCATTCTAATTATTACTTTGAAATTTAAACAAAAAGTTAGCTTTCATATTTAAAATATTTAACTGGTTAAACTTAGGTCTGAGGGCGGTAAGTTATCTTTTGTTTTGAAAACAAAAGAATGTATCTAAAAGAAATTCGTGAAGAATTCTTTTTCGTAAAAAGACTTAAAAAATAATAAAGTAAGGTGTGCAATGTGAGTCTTGACTTCATTGATAGATCTGTATGACGATAATATCAAGCAAGTCGCAGCTGCACCAAAACAGGACTCATGGATCCTTTTGATTTGGTCATAGACACGACAAAAAAAGTTTATTACTGCAAAGGTCACATTCAATACTTTTTAAAATTAAAAAAAAAAAAAAAACAACACATTTCTGCTAATATTGAAATAAAACATTGACTATAAACTCTGGAGAATTGCAACTGATTGATCTGGAGAATGATGGGTTTTTGACAAAACATTTCAAAAGTCACTGAAAAGCAACCTAATTGTTTGGTGAAAAGTAACAAACTACAAGGGTTCCTATTAACACATTTGAAAATGTGAGTTTAAGAAAAAACATAGTTTTTAAACATTAAAAATTATTTTGATATTTCTATTACTTTAGTACAAGCCTATTTACAAACAAGTAAGTTTGTTACAGAATCTGTCACTTAAACCGCTTCCACACAATATTTGTGCTCAACAAAAAACCGCACTATTTATACACCTCAGAAAGAAATTCGCCAAACAGGGCCTTTAGCTAATAATTTATTTCTAATTCAAACTTTTAAATGCCAAAATTAGCTATTTTCATTGATCTTCTTTCGCAAATTAAAAATTACTCATTATCGTTTGCTAAATTTGTTTGAAATTCGAAGAATAATGATGCAATTTATTTTTTAATAAATATCTTTTAGTCGCCACAACTTCCCATGTTCATTAATTTTCTTTCGAAAAAGAGAAGAATAAATAATTAGTAAAATTACTGCTTTAAAAATAAAAGCGAACTTTTGCATATTTTTTATCCAAAGTTAGAATTCTCCATGCATCTTTCCTCATACTTATATAATGAACCATCAAAAGAACTCTATTGTGATATGACATCAAGCCAAACTGAATCATTTCACATAAATAAATATATTTCAAGAGTTTTATTTTTATTTTAAATAAAGTTTCTCGTACGTTTGACGAAATGGCAACAGTAAAAATATTGAATGAAAATGGAATTTGCATGTTATTTCAATGGAGAATTAATTGTTAGTTATATATATTTTAAATATGCTACTATTTACAATTTTTTAATGAAATTTGGGATGTAAGCTAGCCTAATTTTTTGCTTCAAAATGACGTATTCCACTTGTTTATGCGACTTGCGGTTCGTTCTGTGAAAGTGGGTGACAGACGGACGGACTGAACGATTATAATACCTTCCACTTTTTACATTATAAACGTAGTGTGGAAGCTAAAAAGTGAATTACCAGAATCTATCCTTAACTAAATTTAAAAAAAGAAAGGCTGCAACTTTTGCAGTTAGAACCCTTAATTAAATCTAAACTATAAAACAAAGTTATAAACAATGTTAGTGTGCATGTCGATCCAAAAAGGTTCCGTAACTGGCGGATACAGAGCTTTTCAATTATCGCCTAAAAACGTTCTGAAAATCACGGTATGAATATGATCATAGTTAGATGTTTCTGAGATCATTCGTTTGAGAGTTCTTGTTTTTTTAGTCCATCCTATAGACCGAACATGATAACCATTGTCTTTAATGTAGACGGAAACTCAGAATAGTTAATAGCTCGGCAACATATTGTACACTCTTAAAACAAGCGAGCGGTTTTTATTCGGTCTGAGTTAATTTCCACTCCTTTCCGTGCCGAAAATGCACTTCCCCTATAGGAGTGGATTTCACTCTTTTTGCGGAGTGGGTAAAAGAAATAAAATAAAACAATCTACGTCCTACACTCTTAAAACGAGTAGTTTTAACTCTGTCTGAGTTAATTTCCTAGCCCTCGTGTAGCTCTAGTGCGACGATAATTCAAACTAAACTAAACTGAGTTAATTTCCACTCCTTTCCGGTGCCGATAAATAGACTTCCCCTATGGGAGTGGATTTCACTCTTTTGTTTTAAGAGTGTAAATCTCCAATTTAAGACCGTTTACTATAGCACATCTGTTTTCATTTTTTGTCTTGTGCTTTTATTGAAATTATCTTTTTTTTACTTTACTAACGTGGTTGCGTCATTGCATAAGTTTAATTAAAATAAGCAAACGTTACAAAAAAAAGCACCTGGTTGAAAATTAATTTAAACAAAATCCAGAGTGTTCACTTAGAACAATACTTGTGTTCAAACAGCACAAGTGTCGTGTAAAAATTGCAGCATCATAATATTGTGTTGTTTCAATACAAGAGTTGTGTTGATGACATGCTACCTCAATTTGTGGTCATGCTACCTCAATTTGTGGTGTTCTGAACACAACTGACAATCGCTAAAGGTGGCGGGTATTATATCCATGAGCGATTATAAAAAAAATGTTAACTATATTGTTAACTTTTGTTAACAATATAGTTAACATTTATATGTAAAACAAAATTATTCACTTATAAATTACCGTAGTATATATATTTTAAACTTTAGTATAGCTATTTATCAGAAACATTAAAAATCAGATGTTGAACTACATTTTGGAAAAATACATGCAGAATTCGTTTTTAGTACAAATTTTGAGCTAGCCATGCATTAGTGTTTGGTCGCAATATAATTTGTAATTGTTGTTGTTTCTAATGCCACTCGGTAACCGAGCCCGGAGTAGAGAACTACCCGATTGTAAGGCGAAGTGGGGCGGCTTCCGTTTTTATTGAGCGCCACAAGGGAGGAAGTCCGACTTTTGCTCGCAGCATGACACATCCGTTTTACAGGAAGGTCCCTTTCACACATCCATTCTCACTCACATATCGGAATTTTGATCCAGATCAAAGGCCGATAACCCCTTGATCTGGTACCCCCAGAGGTATTAATTTGGTATGGGAACATGGAGGACTTTGTGACCACGGCATATTTAACGTGCCCCAGCCACCATTAGCAACACGGCGGTCTTTAGTCGAATACAAGCGCCGACCCAGCAACCCTCAGAATTGCGAGCACCGCCGAGGACAGAACCCACAACCCTTCCGATGCGAGCACGACGCTTCACACGACTGAGCTACCGCGGCTCGCAATATAATTTGTAATTGTTTCAACACAACTTGCAATAATTGGAAAAGCACAATTTTTTCTTGTAACGAAAGTCAACACAAGTTTTTCGTGGATGCACTTTCCGTTACTAAATACAAAAATTCTGACCTTGAAGTACAGATGTATCTTAAGTTATCACCAGAGCAAATGATGCTTTCGCCAATATCTTCTTCAGATGCTGGCTCGATGAAAATTTCTCGTTTTCTACAGACATCAGGTCTGGAAGAAACCAAAACATAATTTTGTTCTTTTTTTATTTTATATAATCCATAATTCATTATAAATACTTTATAAAAATATTCAAATTTTTGACTAATTACAAACAAATTGCAATGCTTTGTCGCTATCTATAAATTATTAAGTACCTAAGCCCAGGGGTATGTTCAAACTAATAATTTTCCATGTCACGAAATTTGATTTCTTTTAAAATTTCGAAAACACTAAAGAATCAGCAATCAAATTGTAAAATGCCTTTCTAGAAAGATTGAGATCATTTGCATAAACTACTTTTTTCAAAAATGATAAATATAAAATGTATCACAGAATAGAAAAGCTGACATAATATTTTTCTAAAAAATATTTTTTTAGTTAACTTCGTTTTATAAATGTTGACTTTAGAATGAGGAAATGTTGAAATTGACTTTTTAAATTGAAAAGCTACTACATCAAAAATGTAATAAAAATTAAAAGCGGACACTTACCCTGTAAACCATCCTTCTACAGTTGAACTGGAAGGAATTTCGAGTCTAAAAAAAGAGAATCAAGTTTGTAAATTTTAATCTACTTAAATGAATAATGTATTGCCAAACATTTCGTCAATGAATTTTTAAACTGCACATAATTAGATATATGAATTCTTTTCAATTATGGTTATTCAAATTAATGGTAATTAGTTTTTTTATTAATTAAACCACTATATTACGAACATACTCCTACACGTGCACTTTTTTTTATCTAAACATATTTTTTTAAAATTATGTTTAAAAGTAAAATGCTTCTCAAAGGAATTTTATAATAAAATCTTTTAAAATTTGCTGAAGGCTCATAAATTTAATGGAATTTTAGGTTTCCATTGAATTGATGTGCCCTTAGCAAATTAAAAACATATTCTTTGATATTTCCTTCCAAAGCATTATTTTAAACATAATTTCGTTTGAAAAATATGTTTGTATAAAAAATACGGGTTTTAATAATTTTAGGTTTGAGCCTTAAAAGTACACACCTATTTAGCTATGAATGCACAAACTTTGTAAAGTTTTTTTTTAAAACTAATAGTCCATTCTAAGATTTTTTTAAATGCAAAATGTGTAGTAAATTTAATGCTGAAAAAACTTTCGGATCAGATTTACTGTATGGTCCCTCTTGGCGCGATGTTTTCGGATTTGGCGATAAATAATTTTTTCTGGCAACCTGTCTGACTTCCACTGAAGATTCGAATTCTATGACTTCGCACCGATGCGTTTTTCGGCAACCCTATCCGTTTGTTGAGTTTTCATAAGAAATATTACCATACGATCTTTTCTTTGAATCGTGGTTTTTTAAAAAAGTCGCCACAATGAAACGGACTATTTGGCGCAGATTTTGGAAAAGTTAGCGCAAGGGGTGAAGATAATAGTAACCCTTACCAAAATGTTTTTTTGTATAAAAGCAAGCAGAGTATGTAGTCTTAAAATGAATTGAAATATTAAAATGATGTAAGCCTTAGGGTTTTTAAGGAATTTAGTTTTTTTTTACCTCTTTTTGGTTGATTCCTTTGAAATTAGAAAGTTATATTAGCTACAAAAAGTAGCACTTACCCTTTTTTAGGTGTAAAGCTTTAATATACCAAATGTTGACAGCACATTGTACTATTTTGTGTTTGAAGAACTGCTCTTAGAACGAGAAATTTTTTATTTAGGACAAACACAAAGGTACAAGTCAAAACGGTAGAATTCTGTAAGATCCAGCACAAACGATGTTAAACAGTCACAATCTCAGCAAGTTCTGACAAATCTGTCGCCAAGGCAACCACGAAGTTTATACATTCTTCAATTCACTACAGTTCAATTATGAAAGTCAGTCATTACGAAAAATATTGTTTTTTATGAGAAAGTCACTTCACTAAAATATGGAAATAAACTACAGTCTTGTATTTAGTCCTTTCATCCTTAAGTGTTAATTTTCATTAATAGCAATAAAATAATTTCTCAATTGAACACAAAAGCAAAATGAAACTTTAACTTAGAATTTAAACTTTCCTTTTTTTTAATGATCGACTAATTTTGTTAATAAGTATATTTAATAAATATGGTGAAAGATTAAAAAAAAAATCTTTTATTAGTTTTTTTTGGAAAAGGACACTTACCGGTAAGAAACAGCAAGCTTTATGGAAACAAGGAATACAGCCGTTAATACAATTCCTCCAGTCATTCTTGGAATCAAATATATACGTGCATTTCACACTAAATATAATTTAGAATGGAACAATCGTTGAAGTAAATAAACAGTTTAATTCCGTTGTCCCAAGTTTTTATATTAAGTTGGAAAAAGCGAAGGACGAAGTAATCATTATCTTCAATACAAAGGTGTAAAACCCAAATACAAATAAAGGTCCTTAATACAAATACTCTTTATTGATTATTTCGTGTTTATGTTTTAGCGACAGATTCAAACTTGTATTGATTTATTCTTTTGGGTGAAGTAAGTTCTATTTAATAAGAGAAAAAACCCGACACATTTTTTTGTTACTTTGCAGTTATCGAGTATGTGTGTATATAATTATTGATATACGGGTATTTCCACAGCATTTCGTATATTTTCACGCAATTTGTATTGGGGAAAATTTCTCTTAGGTAAAATGAATGATGTTGAAATGAATTTGAAGCGGACATTTAATTAATTAGAATTGTTTTTTCGATTGAATCATGGTATTCGTTGTAGAATTGAGCCACCTGTTAAAAATAAGTATATAATAGGAGTATTACTGTTATGGTTTACTGAGTTCCTGTTGTTGTTTGTTGCTTTTTATTCCACTTGGTGTATATCCATATTCCTTTGTGTATAAGTCCAAACGACCGTTCGACCACAAAAAGTCTCGAACCAGCGCAGCGTTTTCAAAACCTCACTTTTCTGCAAATCCAAACAGGAAAGCAGGTGGTCCACACTCTTAAAACAAAAGAGTGGAATTCACTCCTATAGGAGAAGTGCATTTTCGGCACCGGAAAGGAGTGGAAATTAACTCAGACTGAGTTAAAACCGCTCGTTTTAGGAGTGTAGGACACAGATTGTTTTCTTTTACCCACTCTGAAAAAGAGTGAAATTCACTCCTATAGGAGAAGTGCATTTTCGGCACGGAAAGAAGTGGAAATTAACTCAGACTGAGTTAAAACCGCTCGTTTTAAGAGTGTAGGACACAGATTGTTTTCTTTTACCCACTCCGAAAAAGAGTGAAATTCACTCCTATAGGAGAAGTGCATTTTCGGCACGGAAAGGAGTGGAAATTAACTCAGACTGAGTTAAAACCGCTCGTTTTAAGAGTGTAGGACACAGATTGTTTTCTTTTACCCACTCCGAAAAAGAGTGAAATTCACTCCTATAGGAGAAGTGCATTTTCGGCACGTAAAGGAGTGGAAATTAACTCAGACTGAGTTAAAACCGCTCGTTTGTTTTAAGAGTGCAGAGAAGCTTGGTGCATATTTCTTTTGAGGCACACAAGGTACATCTTTTGTCCATGACGATTGTAAGTGTTCGTGTATGTCCGGTGATCAGTCGCCTGCATTTTCATGTCGTACTTCAGAGGTATTTTCAGTCCCATTGAGCTAATGCATTAGTTTTGGAATCACTAATTCCGCAGAAGTATTTCTTTGCCATGTTAGCCCCTTTTTCCCCAGGTATGGGGATCAACATAACACCGAAATGAAGCAAATTTGAAACGAAAATGTTGTCTAGTCATTTAATTATATATTTTTGAAGTTTTAAAATGCCCCAAACTATTCGGCAGATGGCGACACTATTTTAAAACTTTATAAATTAATAATCAAATAATCGGATGCTATTTTCTTTTAAATTGATGTTATGATGATTCTCATACCTGGGGGTGAAAATGGGATAACATGGCAAATAATTCTTTTGGAAAAGTTGTGATTTCAAATTTAATGCATTAGCTCAATGGGACTGACATTCCCTCTTCAGTTCCAGAGAAGCCCCAGGATGTTTTTGTTCATACCAGTCATGAGTTGAGACACGTTCCTAAAATCAGATACTAAATTTTTTTTAAAGCACTATTATTCTTAAATGTCTTAGGTCTAAATATTGAGAGGGTTTGATGATTGTTGTAAGGATGGATTGTACTGTGTGTTCGCACTTAAAACGTTTGTGTTATTTTTTTAATATTATAGCAAGATATTCGGTAAGACGTTACTCTATATAAAACTGGTAGTAGTAAGTGCTACCTCCAGCTTTATGGTGTATGGATAAGGACAAGTTAGAGTAAACTTATACCACAAAATAGGAGTAGAACACTAGCATTGCCGCCTCCAAATTTTGGATGGTATTTTAGCTGCTTTTGAAATAGTACAGCATCATAAATACCAGTCTGAAATTGTATAAAGATATTTTGAAGCAATATTTTTGTTGTTTAATGTCAATTAAAATTTTATCCAAAAGTAACACTCGACCTTACAATTGTTCTACATAATATAAAAACATTGTTTTGCCAATTACTCTATGCTGGCTTGATAGAAAACGTAATTTATTTTCTTAACTCATAAACGATGGTTGGCAAGTAAATTTGTCATTCGAAATTAAGATGTTTTTTTGCTTAATTTTATCTAAATAAACAGAATATAAGACACGTGAAGACTCATATTTATTTGCATATCTTTATTGTATCAGCGTAATTCAGAATTAGTGTCATGGAGATTTTCTACAGTATATAGAGATAAATATAGCAAAAACAACGACGCGGATGAATACAATTGGATAATCCTGCACTGTTTATTTACTAGCACTTATATCTACTGCAGTACTGTAGTATTGACGTAGTATTGCATATCCGTTCCATAGTTTAACCTTAGAGTTTCGTAGGTATTAAAATGTATAATGTTTTAGGAAACTAGCATTGTTTCTAGAAAAGAATTTCGTTGTTTGTGCCCTGTTTACTACCGCAAAATGAAAAAGAAAATGTTAAAGTTTTTGAAAAAAATACATAAAATGCATATGTTTTAAAATAAAAAATTTATACAATCTAAAAACTGAATACGTTATGATAATTGAGACATCTTATATTTAACAATATAAAAATTGTGTGTAAATGACATTACTTTTCTATTACTATACCGCAAACAAATTCAGTGTATTTGACATAGTATTTTTCCATAATTTTAATAAAATTATCAAGTTGTTCTTAAAAATAACCTGTTCTTAACCCTAGTACTATACACTCTGCAGTAGCATTCTATTATAACACCGCCAGGTTTTCGGAATATACAGATTGAACAAAGCAAAAGCAAGTATCTCCCAATCATAGATATCATAGTTAAAGTATGGAGGCCAAATAAGGGGGGGAAAATGGCCAGTGTTGCTGCCACTTTAAGGAGCTAACTACTATGAAAAAATACCATCTAATTCTAAAATTACAAAAAAATATCGTAAAAATACTAGCTGCATTTTGGAATCGTTTTAGTGACTTTAAATCCTTTTCTAGTATTTTTTTTGTAATTTTAGAATTAGATGGTATTTTTTCGTAGTATTTTTCTCCTTAAAGTGGCAGCAACACTGGCCATTTTGCCCCCTTATTTGGCCTCCGTGCGCGTTCCGTCGCGTGTTAGCATTGGAGGTCACGTGATCTGCCAATCTAATACTTTAACTATGATATCTATACTCCCAATGTACTCGGGAACTTCTCGTGATTAATTCTACATTTATTTTCAGCACCAGCGCAAAAGTTTATAGAATAGCTAGTAAGTAAGAATCAATGTTAGAAAACTTGAACATTTTTACTTGTCCGGTGAAGCAAGCTGTTAAAAAAAATACTAATCCGGGCAATAATTTTACTTGCCATAAAGTATTTTTTATAAAAGTGTATAACGAAATACTTATCAAAACACAAATAATGCCCTAACTAAGAGGATTTTGGATTTTCCATATTTTAAGTAGAAAATAGTGTGAACATTTGAAATACAATAAGCACATCCCAAGCAGAAAGTGAAATATTTTTTAAAAAATAGCTAAGCAGGTTAATTTATGCATACTTCATCGGTTTCTACTAAAACATCACGACATTTCTAATATCCATGATCAGAGCACGCGTACGAAATAAGCAGAAGGCGAAATGCAATAATGAAAGAAAAACAGCTAAAATATTAAAACTTCGGTTGGAATTCGATGCAGTCATTTGGCAATTCCGCGAAATGCAAATAGCACTGCGCAAAAAAATAAACTTGAGATTTTGTAATAGCGTGATTTTTTGTGACATTGAGAACTGTAAACAATTGAAAGTTTGCAATTAAAAATATTGGGTTCCCTTTAAGGAGTTTTTAATTTTAAATTATTTGACTTCCTAAAAATTCATTTAGGTCAAAGCCATGCGGTAGTGGTTGTATCCGTATCCGTGAAAATTTAAACAATGGGACGAATGAACAAAGTGAAGAATATGTAGCTTAGATGCGTAATTTCGGACATCAACAAATTCCGCACCAACCCATTTTCATGTTCAACATCTATTCTTAAATAAAATCTAAAATTGGAAACTTTTACTTGCCCGTTAGGACAAAATGGAAAAAATAATACCATATCCGAATTTTTACTTGACCAGCCAGCCTAGTCGAGTAATAGATTTTCTGACCCTGTACGGTTCAATCTCACATTTCTCGACGAAAGTATATTGGATAATCAGAGCTCTACTGTAATATTACAATAATAAAATCCCACAATTGACGAACTTAGTGGAAAAACGTGCTAAGTGACATTTTTTTAAATTGAGATTTTTGTTACATTTATCATGTTATTCCCACCTTTAAAGATAACCAGTTTAGCTTTCTTTAAGAACGTTAAGTACATATATTTTCCGTTTACAAGTACCGTTTTCAACTGATGTATGTGCAAACTAAAATTTTAAAGCTCATTTTCTCGTTTTCACCTTTTTGTCACTCAGCACGTTCTTCCACTAATCTCTTCAATTATCAAAACTCACTTCTTGGGGTTTCCTCGAGAAAATTTATAAGTATAGTATGAGAGTCATTATTTATTTATGACTTATATGTCGGTATACTTCGTTTCGCTCGGCCATACCACATGAAATGTGCCGCCAACGACGAAGACGGTAATGGGTTCTCGAATTTTGAAAGCGCACGTCCTTCCCAAATTTCCGAAGTTCCATTGTTCGGGGAAGTGTAAAGAAAGCTTACGCAACTCTTTTTTTTAAAGAGATATTCAGCTTATTGTCTAATGGGTCTCCCGGCATACCTACTGTTTTGCAAAAGAGGGACCATGCATATAATCATTACATTCCAGCATTTTCTATTTTTTTAAGGGGATTCAGATGGTTCTATCTCGCTCATGTTAATTTTCCTAACTTGAGGAATATTTTTTTTGTATATAACTGTATAAGATATCATTTTGAACTTTTTTATATTTTGTTCCTTACATATAGCTCTTTGATTTTAACTGAGGAATTTTAAATATCTCGGCTCAAAAAAATTATAATTATAATATATTTATAATATTATATAATTAGTATAATTTATAAATTATATTTAGAATAATTTATAAATTATATTTAAAATAATTTATAAATTATATTTAAAATAATATTATAAATTAAAAATATAGTTATAATATTAAATTATTAACTTTAAATCTGGTCTTTTTGTGTTTTTTAATATTTAAAAAAAAATCGCGGTAAAAGTATTTTTTATACTTTGAGACATTCTCAGTTTAAATAAAAGAACTATATGTAAGGAACAAAATATAAAAAAAAGTTCATCAGACGGAACGATCGTTCCGCCCGCCAATCTCAAAATGACGCCAAGGGCTGAACGGCAGTTAAGTATATTTACTCTGAACATTTCGCTATGTTAAAAGCCAAATCGATTTTATTTTCAATAAGCGGAAAATTAAACTTCATGAACAAAAAATGAAATACCTTAGAGGGGTTTCTTGGATTACTTTACATAAAAAATTGGTTATTCTAGAATAAAAACAGAGGAGAAAAAAATTATGGAAATTTACGAAAATGAAATCTTTCGAGCAGTTTCACACTCATTTTGACAGAATTTTTGCTCAGACCTACAGCCATTACTAGACCATGAATCTGGAAGCGGTTTTTACTAAACGATTAACAATGCCCCAATTGATATTCTGACGTAGGTTTGAAAATTCAAAAATAATTCTTTCTATTTTTAATTAATTAAAATGTATATTGTCTTTGGCGTTATGGTTGCGCAATAAACTAGTCATGTTAGCGGCCACGACGTACCTCCGAAAACGCGCCAAGGTTTGCTATATTTTCGTCGAAGAGCGTCAGAGCTTAAAAGCACAGCGAACAGGCCGCTTAGTCACCCCATAAACTATTGGGTGGATTGTTACAGCTTCTAAAATATATGATTAAACAAATATATGAATCGACCGATTGAAAAAAAATGTCTAATTAATAAACGGAATGCGTCGTTAAAACTTTTCGACGTTTTTATTTAAAGAAAATATATCAACAACGAGACTGGAATGATTGATCTAGATCTAGAAATGTTAATAGTCATATTTGGTTACCAGATTCAGTTCATATTAACATTCAAACTTTTAAAGCACTTCGCTATTACCACAAAAAGCATATCATAAAATAACTTTTTTAAAAAATACTGATCCCTAACAAAAAAAAACTTTGGAAAAGTAAACAAGCGCCAATCTAAAAAACTGCTGCATTTATTTTGTAACAAAAAACAAGTCATTATGAAAGTTGTCGCAAAAAAAGCTGTGATATACAAGAATGCCAATCTCATATTCAAAACTTCTTGGACATTATAAATAGTATAATTTAAGTTCCGCTGCCATAAAAAAATTGCGCTGTTTAAGGTTGGCATCCACCTTAATCCCCCTCAAAAATATTCAATCACGCAAATGAATTTAAATTAATAAATAATCAAAATAACGAATGATACTTTAAAAAAAAAACTTTAACAAATATATAACCTCAATACAGTTATATAATTATATAGAGGGTGATTAAGATGGTCGGTAATCTCAAACAAGGCAATTTTTTTATGGCAGCGGAACTTAAATTATATACTCTTTATAATGTCCAAGAAGTTTTAAACAAGAGATTGGCATTCTTGTATATCACAGCTTTTTTAGCGACAACTTTCATAATGACTTGTTTTTTGTAATAAAATAACTGCATCAGGTTTTTTTTAGATTGGCGCTTGTTTAATTTTCCAAAGTTTTTTTGTTAGGGATAAAAATAACTCACATAGTTTCTGATAAAAATGTTCCTAAAGTTAAGAAAATTAACATGGGCGAGATAGAACCATCCGACTCCTCTCAAATATACATGCAATGGCTAATTTTTTTTAGATATGTGTTAATAAATATATAGGTTTTGTTAGGGAACTATATATGTATACACTTTTTTTTGACACAATTGGTGCAAAAAGTAAAACATACCATTTCTTAATACGATGAATTTTTATTGACAGTTAAATCCATTGGGCTAAAAATAAGCGATTAAGTACACTGTAAAAAAAAATTACTGAAATTAACGGGAAAAGTACCGGCAGCAGAGTTGTCGGGACTTTCCCGTTTCGTTAAGTATTTTCCCGTGTATTTGCAGAAGTTCCGTTTTCTCCGTTATTAAAATTTTACATTTTGCATTTCCCCGTTCAGGTAATACAGGTAAGGTAATCGTTTCCGGCTGCCTATTTCTAGCCTCCTTTAGGAGCTTTAACACAGCCAAATAACGCCTCGTAATTTAGAACCCTGGTGAAGTCACGAGGTCGGCACCTGAGCGGGCACCCAACGAAACTTCGTGCGACCTCGTACGCTAACGCCGTCGGGACTTTCGACTCCACAGATTTAACGAGCACGTCTGGCCCAGTGTACTCGGGCCCATCCGTGAATTGAGGATTTTTCTACTATTTCCAGCACAGATCAAATTTATAGGATGACTGGCAGTAGGTGGGATTCGAACCCCCGCACTGCTGAGAAGGTTGAATCTCTAGGCTGATGCCCTAACCACTAAGTAAGTAATAAGGTAATAAAAGTTTGGCAGCTCTAAAAACGGGAAAATTCCGTTTTCATCTCTTTGCTCGTGGTTTACGGACATTTTCCGTTTTTAAAAGGAAAAACCCGTTTTCAGTCGTTACGGGAAAGTTCCGTTAAAATCAGTAATTTTTCTCCTGAAATTTTAGGTTTTTTTAACAGTTTAAAACGAGTTGAATTAAAAAAATAATGATGTATTAGAACAACTTATAAACCAAGGATATGTGCAATTGGTATATAGTAGTGTGCAAACTATTTCAGTGTTTTTATTGGAATAAATAAATTAAAAAAAAGTTGGACTAAATACACGGAAAATCGTATCTTTATTAACGAATATTACAATTTAACATGATCAAAACACTTTTAAAACCTATATTTAGTCAGAAACGGTATTAGTATGTATGCGATATTTAGTTGAAATTGTTTCAGACAGGCTATATACAAAACAAAAAACAACAACCAGTACTTAAATTTTTTAAAACTTAATGAATTTTCTACTAATATGTATTTTGCGAATTCTCGAATGGAAATACGAATGAAAATTTAAGGGTTCATACTTGTACATTGTTCGTAAGTCATAAAATACAACAACATATAAAAAAGTAAACAATAAAATATGCAACAATCATTTTCCTTTTTGTCATATTTTCAAAATAATTGTTCTTTTAACCTTTTGTGTATTAACCGTATTTACTCAAAAATAATTTTTTGGACTAATGATAATTTCTTTATGCACTGAACGTACGGTCCCTATTTTCAAAAGTTGAAACACGTACGAATAGAAATTTTTTAAGGGTTTAAACTTGTATACATTGTTCTTAAGTTATAAAAAACAACAACATATAATAAACAATATAAAACTATCAAAACTTCTTTTTTTGTCCAATTTTCAAAATAATGGCTCCTATATTAAGCTAAAGAGTATTTTTTCAAAACTCAATTTCTAGATTAGTGATAATTTTTTTCTCCAAAATGCACTGAACATACGGTCCCTAACTTCAAAAGTTAAAATACGTAAATACTATCCATAACGTTCTCTATAACTTTTAGTCGTTTCCCAGAAGCAAATGTCAAAAAAATATGAATAACAAATTATTTCAAGTTTATCGGGAAATTTTACCACGTCTTTGAAAGCTTTACATTCCGTAATTTGTACGTCACAATGCATAAGGAATGTAGCAAACTTTACGTATAAAGAAGATGGGATATGAACAAACTGCCTTGATTTGCATTTAACTTCAAAGAATTATTATTATTATTATTAGAAGTGCCTACAATGATGTCGAGGATCTTTGTTGTTTTCATTGCTGTGACTGTGCTGTGTTTAGCGAATGGACAGAATAGATACCCATATAACATGTAAGTATAGTTTGCAATTAAAATTAATCACTGTATAAATAAATGAAATTAATTAATTTACATTAAAAATGTTTTTAGTTTACCTTTGGAAATATTCTTTTATTGTACATTTTAAGAAGAATCAGAGCAAATAAAAAGGTTCATTTATTGTAATAAATGTCTTTAAAGTATTTAATTATATGAGATAGGTCAATATTGTTTAGGGTAAGTCAACTATAATATCGAATGAAGTTTATAAGTTTTAATACTTAAAGCGAGAGTTTTACAATATTTATAAAAACATATTTATTAAATAACTATATTAAAATTATGATTGATAACTTTACTTGATAGTTAATAAAAAATTTCTACCAAACAACTTGAAAATTATATAAAAGCAGAAAACATTATATGTCATTTATTTCAAATAAAAAAAAAGAGTTTTCATAAGGCTCTATATTCCAATGTATGTAAACTGCGTTTTCAATTTTAGGTCTTCATTTTTTAAATTCATATTGTAAAAGCATAACAATGATTTAAAATAATGAAAAAGCATAACTATGATTTAATAATGTAGAAGCATAAGGATGATTTAAAATAATGAAAAAGCATAACTATGATTTAAAATAATGTAGAAGCATAAGGATGATTTAAAATAATGAAAAAGCATAACTATGATTTAAAATAATGTAGAAGCATAAGGATGGTTTAAAATAATGAAAAAGCATAACTATGATTTAAAATAATGTAGAAGCATAAGGATGATTTAAAATAATGAAAAAGCATAACTATGATTTAAAATAATGTAGAAGCATAAGGATGATTTAAAATAATAAAAAAGCATAACTATGATTTAAAATAATGTAGAAGCATAAGGATGATTTAAAATAATGAAAAAGCATAACTATGATTTAAAATAATGTAGAAGCATAAGGATGATTTAAAATAATGAAAAAGCATAACTATGATTTTACATTATCAACCAATCATTTTTTTTTTCGGTTTTATACCTTTTTCAGCCAATAGTCAGTTTTTAAGTCTATGGTACACCTTTGAACACTCTTTAAAAATTCTTTAAGACGTTTGTCATACATTTTTTATTTATTAAATTATTAATATACTTTATGAAGGTTTTTTGCGATTTTAGGAATCCATTTTTCCGGAATTTGGGAGATGGTATGCGAGACGTATTTGAAGACATACAAAATTCTTTCAAGCAGCTAGTTCCTTGGTACAAAGGGTGAGTTTGATATCAGAGTACATCGGGCAAGATTTCACTCCATTACAGTGCTGAAGAGTAATTTTTTGAGACAGTGATTACAAATGTTTTAAAGGAGTTTTTGTAAAAAAAAATTCTGGAGAGAATTTTTTTGTTTCATTTCATTAAGTTCATTCATTTTTCATTGCTTCATTTCATTTCATTCATTTGATCGAAATATTTTAGATTTTTATATCATAAGGGTGATTTTATTTTCAGTTTGACCAACTGACTGGAACATCTGCTGCATTGTAAATTTTTTTGTAAAGTTACAGCACATTTTACGTTTACTTTTTACATTACAGTTTTACAGCAAACAGATGTTTTCACAGCGTACATGGTCACGTGAACAACTTACTCCTATAGCGTTCAAACAGAGAAGATGGGTACATCCAATCACTGCCAGTAAAGCAAAAGTCTTTGCCTACCACACAAACAATTTTACTTTACATGTAAATTCACAGCATATTCACAGCAATTTACCATCATACTTCGATGGTAAATTATAGGTTTTTTTTATAATGTGGCTCTTAAAATGAACTGGGCTCATCATAAGCTTAACGGGCTATCAAGTCACTGAATTTAGTTTAGTTTTTAGTATATATTCATGTGTAGTTTCACATTGCAGAATTCTTATTAACAAGTCATTTACTACATGTTTCAATATATTTTCATGCATACACTGTAAAAAAAATTCTTGAATTTACCACCACAGCGTGATGGAATAAGTTCTGCCATCACCTTGTGCTGTGAATATACATGTGATGTAAAATTTATTGTGTGGTACCGGCAAAAACATTTACTTTACTGACAGTGATTGTAGTAACTTATCAGTTTAACCCTTTCACTCCCAATGACAATTTGACATTATCATTTTAGAAAAAAAAATTCTGATCGTCTATAGCCATTTATGATATCAAAAAGCACATCATTCGATTCTTCAAACTTTTTTCTATTATAAAATATGTTTTATCAATCCCAATAGATCTCAGCCCTATTATTTTTTAATTATGATCAGAAAAATGATGATGCCAAATGGCATCAGTGGACTGAAAGGGTTAAAATCTATGGGAGTAAGTTGTTAATGTTACTCTGTGCGTCGTGAAAAACGAATTTACTGTAAAACAAACTTTACAACATTGGATGTCAAAAATAAGCGCAAAATGTATTACATCTTTACAGGAATTTTTTACAGTGTGAGTTTAAGTTTAGTTTTGAGTTGATATTATTTTTAAGTTTAGTATAATATTACAAAATTCATATTAATAAGTTTTATTACATTTTCCAATATTGTTCATGTATATTATATACTTTGCTGATTAATCAATTAGAAAATGATAAATACAACATTTTTAACATCAATACTCTAACACTTTACATTCGAAGCAAGAAAAAATGAATGTTCTGCAGTTTAACTATGAGCATATTTTTATGTGCATTTAAAATAAATCATTTGATAGTTAATTTTCAATTAGTTAATTTTCATCAGTTAAGTTTTTAACTATTTATTTTGACATAATAAAAGATAATTAATTTGCTATTTATTTTTAAACTGTTGAAAGTTACTCTATGTCTGCAAATTGTAATTGAAATTACTGATAACATTTAAAAGCTGAGTACACGGTCTAAGTACACGCGTACTTAGGGCCCAAAGTACTCGAAGTATTTGGTTTGGTAAACGAAACATCCATATTTTACTTTTCAAACTTTTTTTGTGGTTTTACTACTTCCTTTTTTGCAGGGATAATGTCTGTGTTGATGAGAGTTACCGACCTGATCCGTTATCTGAGCAAATGTACCCGGAAGAGTTTGCAAATTCAAATTCAGAAACTGAAACGTGCAGAGGAAACAATGTCAAGTACATGTGTGTGTCCAGGTAGACATATATATATTATATATATATATATATATATATATATTTAAAATAAACTCATATTGTGTCTTTGTATTCAATAGAAACAATTCCAACAACAACTTAATCACTTCGTTGTCGCTCCCATGAAATTGAAGGGGTGAGGTTGGGGGGGGGGGGGGGTAGGTACATATATATTCCGGCTTGTGTGCTTGATCAGAGACCCGCTTATGAAGCCTTCGTCAAGTAAGACAGACACAGAAAGAACTTTTTACTGTCACAGAGAAAGGAATATACACCCAGGGTGAAGGCGGGAATCGAACCCGCACAGAGCGCGCAGACTGCTAGCGTAATTGTCCAAACCACTCGGCCATCCGGGCCCCAGGGGTGAGGTTTCTCCCTCTCTTTTTCGCTTCCGTGATATTTCGGAGTAGAGTGTTCAGTAGTAAAGCGCCAATAGGAGAAAAATGCACTATTAAAAACACCAATAAGATTAACAAACATTTTTTTTCAAGCAAAAAAATTCTTTTATTTCAAGTAAAAATTTTTTTTAAAAAATATAATGGGCTTGTTTCACGTGGGATCTGGCAACAGCTCTGCTGTCTTGTTTTCATTTTTCTCGAATTACTTTTGTTGATATTTGAAATTGAGTTTTCTAAGAATAAGTTACTTTAGTTGTTATTTTTTTAAAATTACAACTTCTTGCTGTGCTGTTGGTTGTTTTAATCATTTATCAAGGAAAACTTGCATTGAAAGAAGTTGGAATTTTTAAAAAATTACTAAAATATTCTTAGAAAACTCAATTTGGAATATTCAAGGCAAAATTAATTCGAGAAAAATGAAAACAAGACCGCGGAGCTGTTGCCAGATCACTCGTGAAACAACCCATTATAGTGTTCCAACACCTATTTTTATACAATTTTCAAAGATAAAAAAATATACACTTTTATGACTGTTTTCTTGAAAATTATCCCATCGTAAGGGGTTAACAAACTTTAAGCTTCAGATGACTTATAGAAAGCACAAATAATTTTTACGTAGACTGATTTGCGAGAAGTTGAGACAATTTTTTTTCTTGTAATTTTTGGATTCACGTCATAAAAAATATTGTGTAGGAAACGCTAGTTTATTTTTTTTTTCAAAGAACATTGTTAAAATACAACTTTTAATCTCTATAAAAATTGCCGATAATAAAATGCATAGATTTTGTAACCACACTTGTTTTTGTTTAAGTATTAGTAAAAATGGTGTTGCTCTTCAACGAGTTCGCAAGTACGAGTGCTGTCCGGGATTTGTCCGTGCCAGTGAAGGACCGGGCTGTGTGTCTTATTCCAACTGAAGAGGACGAACTGCAGCACAAGTTAAGCAAAATGTAAGATCGCAATTACAAATGTTATACACTGAAACATGCTTTCAAGAGGTATTGTCAGTCCCATTGAAATAATGCATTAGTTTTGGAATAACAACTTCCACAGAAGTATTGTTCGCCATGTTAACCCTTTTTCCCTAGTTACGGGAATCAACATAACATCGAAATGAAACAAATTTTTTGAAACTAAAATGTTATCTAGTTATTTAATTATATATTTTCGAAGTTTTAAGATGCCAAAAATATACAGCAGATGGCGACACTATTTTAAAACTTTATCAATTAATAATTAAATAACCGGACGTTATTTTCTATTCAATGTTGTTTTAAATTGAGGTTTTGATGATTCCCACACCTGGTGAAAATAGGATAACATGGCAAAGTAATTCTTTTGCAAAAGTTGTGATTTCAAAACTAATGCATTAGCTCTATGAGACTGACAGTCCCTCTTAAAAAAGAAGAATAGGGTTAATTACATTTACAAAAATTGGTGAATGCACGACGGATTTTATTGACTTATTGAAAGCATCAAATTAGCATTAATTTTCTTCAAGTGAAAAAAATGAAGGTTCGTTGACTACAAGACATAGCAAGTTATCGTGAATTTGTGCAAATTAGTACAAGTTGATATCAAAGGACTCTTTTTTAACCCTTCTGCCTCTGATTAACTCCTTAACTTTCATTGTTTATCAAAAAAATCTGATTTGGATCAGATAATAAAAGAATGCCGGTTGTTTCAGTTTTTTTAGTGCAACTAATACTCGAAGTTTAGAAAAATATAACACTCGAACTGAGGAGGTCCTGCATTTTCGACTTTGTGTTATACTTCAGAAGAAAAGTTTCGTCGAAATCAAATTAGAAAACGAAATTGTGTTTTTAGCTTCCCACTATGCTTATAACGTAAAAAGTGGAAGGTATTATAATCGTTCAGTCCGTCTGTCCGCCACCCACTTTCATAGCCAAAACTGCAAATGCTACGGACAAGTGTGATACGTCAAAAAATTCAGCGCATCGAAATTAGAATACATTGAAAATTTCAGAAAAGAATTCGAATTCGAAGTACTTCAATTTTTTTTTTCCTCTCTAATGGGGCTGCAATATTGGGCGCCAAGCCTTTTACAGACTCGGCATATTCCCCAGAACTGAGAGCCATTTCTTTGTGGCACCATCTAGGCGACTCTCGCTACCAATTTTGACGCCCAGATTACAATGAATCTGAGCTCTCTGTGGATGTTAAAGTATGCCGAGATTTAATTTTTCCGAGAGAACCCAAGCCAAATGGGCCCTCCAGGGATCTTTTACATGCCACATAATCATACGACATGCGTGCCCAAGATTTTCCCATCCAGAAAATCCGACGACTCAGCTCGAACCCGCGATCTTGGGCTTATGAGGCGGACACGTTTAACCTCTCAGCCACTGAGCCGCTACTTCAATTATTTAAAAAACTGCAAAATTTAATGCTCATTTAAAAAGCATAGGAAACCATTTTTATTAGAATTTTATCACCATTGCCAGTCGCAACAATCGCTCGAGAAACTTTAATTCTTTTAGACAATAAATTAAAATAAATTTATTTTTGCGACATCGATCAGTTTGAAATGACGTCAAATATATTTCACTACGAGATTTTTTGTGCGTTGATATGAAATATTTTAATTCTATTTAAAAGCGAGGAATATTACATACTAAGGGGCACGCCCCCTTCTCGCTATCGCTCGCCCACCCACGGGAACTGCTTGCGCAGTTCCCTTTGGATCGCTTTGCGATCCAGGCTCGCTTCGCTCGCTTCGCTCGCTCACTGTCCATTGAAATATTTTAGTCTAGCCTTAAGGGTCAACCTAAAGGAGCATGTCCGTCATTTTTTCGCCAAATGTGGTAACCCCGCCAAATTTGTATTATGGCAGCCATTGACTACGAAAATCACCACAGATCGAATTTTAAGCGAATAATTATCAAATAGTTCAGTTTTTTCTATGTATTCTGTTTGCATTAGAGAATTTATTTTGCTACTTTCTTTATAAGTTAATCCTGTCCATTTCTTTCATCGTTAAGAATTCTTAAATCGTATTAATATATTTAAAATATTATTAATCATTAATTATAAAAAGAACTCATTTCTTAAATTATTTTTGTGCACATTGTTTTGAACTTGCAGCAAACTGTTGAGTTCGGATTTTCTTATTTTAAAATATCGCTATGATCTATGATCGCAAATGCCAAGATAATTTTTAATAAGAAAATCTTTCATGTTCTCTCAGCAGACATTTTCAGTTTTGAATAGCATTTTAAGTAATTATTTGTTGTCATTTCACAGACTTGGCAAACGCCCGGTTTGTATCATTTTGAGTTGGCGACATTTTTCGACTGGTGCCAAAGCCGGACATGGTCCTTTAGGTTAACCGTCTTTAGTATCCTTTTAAAATAACATAATTACAAATTAATGCTTATAAATTAATGGTTATCATTGCGAAAATATGTCGCTGTTTGAATAAGATCCATTTGTAAATAAATTGGAAACCCGTGGTAGCCGTCAACGCTTAGAAACTATGTTTAAATTTTCCAACTTTAAACATCCCTAATATTATGCATGTTTAAATTTAAACTTACTGATTCTATCCAAAAGTTGTTGTTTCAAACACTTTTTTGTTGTTTTCAGTCGGCCATTTTGAAATTAGTAGTATTTTTGTTCATTTCGATTTTTGCCATTCCAGAGATAGAAATATAAGGAAATTTGGGCGCCGTATAAGAGTATTATATATATAGATTTATTCTTTGAAATATAAATTAATTTTTGCCAACGATAAGTAATAATTATTGAATTTTCGAAATAAAATAAATAAATGAAACTAGCCAAATTTAGCATGTAAATGTTTAATATAGAATATCAATGCTGTGTTTGGCGCTTTTTTATCTGTTAAACACAACTTTTGTGTGGAAACGGGTTAAGTGACTGATTTTGTTACATACATACTTGTTTTTACTAAGTTATAAAGTAAACAAAAATGTTAAAGAATTAGGCAATCACCGAAGGTGCTAAAGGAAAAGGTTATGAACGAAGTGACACAAAAAACCTGGTTTAGATTTCTGTCTGCATGAGTTTCTGTCCTTACCATAAGCAGTTCTGTGATTATTAACGTTAGAGGAAAATGATTTCGTAGTTCTTTTAAAACTTGTTAATTGCTATTTTCTTATTTTAGGTTGATGTACGACAGCTCAGCGTTTAGTTTCGAACAAAAGCCTTAAAAAACTAGCCTAAGGGCTCGTATTTTTCTGTCGATGTATGATGCTTTGCATAGCATTATGTTACAGCTTTGTAAACTATGCAACAAACTTTTAAATAATAAAACACAGTGTCAAACTAGTTGCTCATGGTTTTTTTTATATCTTAGATTTTTGTTATAATGCACCATTAAAATGTAATAGAAACAACCAACAGTTATCTAAAACGAAAACAAGAAGTTCAAAAAGAAGTTAAATGGTTAACTTTCATGTTACTTAAATACTTACTGAAATTATTATCGGAAAACGAGTAGGTATGAAACAGTAAATGTCACCTAGAACCGCTTTTACAAATGATTTATGCACATTTGGAAAAAAAATCGCGACATCCAGTTGTAATTTAAACTTTCAAATGCCAAATAAACTATTTTCATCATTTTGTTTCACATTTTAAATTAATATTATTAATCGTCAACTTAATTTATTTGCATTTCGAAGAATAAGTATGTAAAAATGCTTTCGTCAAATCCTATATAGCATCCGTCTTACCGCATTTGGTAAATGTCGAAAACGATATATTAATAGAAAAACATGAAACTACTTCAAACTCAAATAAAAAAAAAAATTAGAAATGTGAACTAATACTTACCTTCAGTGCTGGTAACTTTTGTCCAAAATCATAGTTTTTTTTTTACAAAAGAAGAAAAATTAAACTACAAAAACGATTTAAACACTTAAAAATCCTTATGCATTCTAAGTATTGTACTTTTAGGAATAATTTCCAAGGATTTTTGTTAAATTTTATAAATTAAAAAAAAGTGGTGTTAGTTTAAAAAGTAGTTCCATGGGGTAAGTTTTCCACCAGGCCCTTTCCACAAGAAATGAGCCGTTAGGAGGCGCCAAATGGCTGCTTGGTTTATGGAGCAACCCGTTTTATGTCACCCACCAGAATTGTTGCTCAGTTGGTGTTGTAATATTGTCGTTAGAGCTGTTTTTGTGATTTTTTCACCTTTGAGTGAATTTTCAAACCCAAATCAAACTTACTTTTATTAAACTTGCAGGTTTTTTTATTGCGTATGCTAAAAGGTGGCTCCTCTCTCAAAGTAACTATACATTCGTTTTCAAAATAATTTAAAATTCTACTCGTCAAGGTACTATTAAAGTCAAAATATGAGGACGGGGCATGTTTTCCAAAAATTCACAGGCCAAGATTTCCAACAATGCCTTGTAGAAAACCGTGCTCCTACTTTTGTAAATTAAGCTTAATGTTCCAAAAACCAAATTATTTTTATCGTATAAAGACGTAAGGGAAAAAAAGTTTTTCTCTAAATTCAAAATTGTTTGCATAGTAATGAAAGAGGAAGCTGAACGAACTTGTACTGTTCTGAAACAATATATGTCACTCTAAAAACTATCCGGACATGAATGGATGTAATTGCTAAAAAGCACCCAGAAACCTAAATACTCCCCATAGATTGTGAATAATTACACTATAAAGTAGAAATGAGTCATGTTGCACCCAAAGTTTTAGAGTCAATTGGCTTGTTAAAAAAAAGGAGGGAAGCAATCACGCCAAACTTTAGGCAATCAATTTCTTTAAATCTTTAACAATACTTAGACAACCTGTAGAAAATAGCACCAAAGTACTGTTACACAAAACTGGAAGTTTTATGTAAGTTAAAGGGATCCATATGACAATGACCTTTAATAAATTGATTAAAATAGTTTGGTATAATGGCAATTCTACCATAATTTTTAATTTTATGTGCCTTGGGCATAACTTAAAAAAAATTAATATTTCTTTTCAATTTTTTCTTATTATACTAATATACTGGTCCTTATATAATTGCAAAACAGAATTTTAAAGCAAATAAACTCTAAAAAAAATTAAGACACAAAACAATGCAGAAAATTCCTTACCTTCCCATGTCCCGAATGTTAAATTTCTAGTTTAGGGGTCAAACTAACACATTTTTGAGCTAAAAATTATATTCATTTGGATTTTAAATTGAACTAATACTATATCTTAACAAATTCCTTCCATAAAATTTTGGCTTTTAATATTTATAATGTGTGTATTTATGTTCTCCTAACTTTGTCCCTGGGTTTTGGTACATTCACTGACCTCATTACTAAAGTGGCGAAGAGAGGCACTGGATGGAGCTACAGTGACTCTTCAATCATGAAAACTGTATTGCAGATAACTCACATTTCAGTTAGTAGCCGCATTTTTTGCTATACTTCACCAATAAGCCCAAAAGTTAAAAAACCCAGTAAAATGAGCTGCGTGGCTTTATTACTTTAATTACAATCCCCCATGGTTAAGGTTAATTTTTTGCTTAATAATTGGAACTTTTTCTATAAATATGTTTAAGTGGAGTATAAGGAATAAAAATATCCATTTTTATTAAACTGGAGTTAGTTTCAACACAAAAAAGAGCGGAAAACATTGCGAATTTTCTCACCGTCCGTTCTTTACCTTCCGTTCCTAACCGTCACAATGATCTAGGGATAGAAATCCGAAACCTGTTTTAAGACTAACAGGTTTGTTCGGGACTTCGGTTTCATTGAAAATTAGATATTTTCATAAGGCCAGTTTAAACTGGTTTCTTTGAAACCGTTTTTTTTTAAACTGACATCCTAAATTTTTGTAAATAAATTCAAATGAGCATTGCTGATTTTTTTGAATCTAACCTAAAACCTTTTTACAAATATTTAAAGTTATTTTGAAAAAATAAATTTCACAAGTTTTTTATACCTGAAATTAAAAATTATGGTAGAACTGCCCATAATAAACTGGCTTTAAAAAATACCTTTGTTCTGGGTATACTCTTTTGAGTGTTTAGTTTACAATAAATCTAAGTAAAAAAATGTTTTTAAAATGTGTTAAAATTAAAAAAAAAATAGTTGAAAAACTAGCCCCATCACTTTTTGGCAGTCTGGAAAAATTTACCCCGCATACGGGGCACGCTTTCCAGCTCAACATGCTTGCATTTAACTACTTGCTGCCAAAAAGTATATTTACTTTTTGGAAAAGTAGTAATGCAAATTTGTAGATAAGCATGTGAGGAAGACAATGGTGTCTTGTTTACTTCAAAATAAAATAAAAAATATATACAATCAAGCCCCGGTCTCCCCAACAGTAAAATAAAGCTAACTTAATTAACAACATATGGTGGCGATCAAAACTAGCTTCCTCCTTTGCATCATGCCATTGTCAAATCGAACAAATCATAGAATATTCAGTAATTGATTCACTGTCATAGAATCTAATAGAACAAATTTCCATTCAAATAATATTGCTTATTCTTCTTTCATGATAGTTTTATTTCTGAGAATTCGATTTAAAACACCTTCATTGATTTCGTCATTTCATTTCTAAAAATAAAGAAATCCATTCAACGAAAATATTACTTCTGCTCATTTTGCATCCTGTCGACCTTTTCCGTTGAAGCTGGAAATTGTTGAAAAGAATGATTTTTCGGAGTAGTAACATGGAAATGATAGGAGTGCTGTTTGTTCTGATATTCGTGGTAATTTCGAATGGTCAGATGATGATGGGCATGGGAGGCATGTTAGATTTTTCTGGGTAAGTTCTTTTCATTTGTCAAATTTTAGCTTTTCTCGGGATTCGGCAAGTTTCCAGAAACTGATAGCCATTTTTATGGCATCATTTAGGCGGCTCTCACTACCAGTTTTTAAGCTCAGATTATATATTTTTTTCAACGGGGCTGCTTTTTTGCAGATTAAGCATTTTGAAGACTCATTATATTACCGAGACTGGGATCCATACTTTACGGTACCATCTCGGCTCTAATTATACTTCATTTTGGCAGTTTTTATCTAGGCGGCTCTTGCTACTAATTTTGGCTCTCAGATTACAATTAATCTGAGCTCTCAGTGGATGTTAAAGTTTGCCAAGAGTACCCAAGCCACACAGATAAGTCTAAAAGGGGCCTTTTAAATGCCACCATAATCATGTGACATGCATGATGAAGATTTTCCCATTCTGAAAATCTGCCGACTCAGCCGGGCTAACCCACAATCTTGAGCTTTCTGAGTATATTAAAGTACGTTGAGATTTAATTTTGCCCAAAATACCTTTGGCAATTCGGTAGTTTAGATAGCTTTCACATGCCACATAATCAATATGATATGTGTTAGCGCGCTTACGTTTTTACCATCCTTAAAATATGCTTGCTCGGCTTGGACCTACCCTGTATAATTGAAGTTTTGTGAGGAATGCGTAACCTCTAAGGTATTGAGCAAGGTGAATATGAGTATTTTAGTTGGTCAAAAAATATGTGTGTTCAAATTCTTAAATCTGTAAGTTTTTTCTATCATCTCTTTAAAATGTTACCACACTGTGCTTCAGGATTATTCATTTATTCAATTTTTTGTGATTTCAAAAATTTTAATTGAAGAAATAAGGGGACGATTCGGTTTGGAACCAGGCACTTTCCTGCCATCCTAATACTGAACCGTCTAAACAAAGAAATTAATCGATTGCGAGATTATTGTGTTGACCACCACAGTATACACTCCTGTCAGTGAGTCCGAAAATTGATGTGGTTTCTGCAGTTGCTACTGTCTGAAGTGAGTCAAAGGACTTTGCCGCCGACTTTAAGTTTCAGGACATAGCTGCTTTTGGTGAGTCTCAGGAATTCGCTGCTTGCATTTAGTCTCAGGAGTTTGCTGCTGCTTTGGGTCTCAGGACTTTTCTGCTTACTGTGAGTCTTAGGAATTTGCTGCTGCTGTGAGTCTTTGGACTTTTCTCCTTGATTTTTGCCTCAGGACCTTGAAGGTTGGTATGCATAAAGGTTGGTAAATGTGCTCCACATCAGATGTCATCAATGAAGAAGTTTCGGTCTATCCGGATTTCAACCCGGAACTTTTAGTATGCAAGTTCAATACCTAAACGTCTGCTATGAAGAAATTACCTAGACGATATGAGGGATAGAAATAGGTATTTTTTCTGCGACTGTCACACTATTTACTGGAAGTCTAAAATATTCCAGTTCCTAATAATATTAAACAAAATTATAGTTTATTTTGGCAGTTTTTATTTTCTAAACCAAAATGCCGTTTCAATAATTTTTTTTTGAATATTTCATTATGTTTCCTCAATTTAGCATTTGATGTAAGTATGGCATTTTAAAAGTCACGTAACCCAGAGGTCAATAAACTTTTTAAAGGATGAATTAATGGAAAAGTTTCAGATGGTGTAACGCTCTTGGTTTCATTTTTCCACGTACTGCGATTTCATTGGTAACTTAGGTTTTACTCTCAAAATGACCGATATAGATGAAAATAAACTTTTTTTTTCTATGCAAGCTTTTATAAACAAATGTTTTGTACAACCAACAGCATAGCAAGAAAAGAGCATTTTAAATATTTAATTAGTAAAATATTCTTAGAAAACTCATTTTCGAATACTAAAACAAAAGTTATTCCAGACAACAAATGAAAACAAACCGTTGGAGCTGTTGCCATCCACTACGTGAATCAACACCATTGAAATTTGCATGAAGCAAATTGGCTGATAGTTCTTTTAAACAATAAAGTTTTTATTTAAACATAAAAAAAGCATAAATATTGTTAAAAAATATCAGTATTCTATTTTATGGTAGAACTTTTTAACTTTTAACTGGAACCAAATTTGATTACTATTATTTTTTATAATTACAGTATGATCGATTCATTCAAAGGCATGGCAGCGCAGTTTGAGAAAATGAAAAAAATTAAACCTTGGTACCAAGGGTAAGTAAAATATTTAGCTAAAAATATTTGTGAGTAATATGTCACTGGTTAAACAATTTTGTGCTTGGTTTTACCATGATAATAGCTACTAGCAGCTACAACGGGTGTGTGTGAAATGTTTCACCATATCTGTTGAACCATTTTTCAGGTTTAGGAAACAAAAACTTGAGAAATGGACCAACCAAATACCCAAAATATGGTGCAAGCATTTCACCACATAGCCATAGTAACCATATTTTTTTGAAAAACCAAGTGCCCCCCAAATTTAGAACAGTGCAATTAATTTCTCAAACTTAGAGTTGTCTATCGATGTATTTTTTTTTCATATTCAGTTCCCTTTACTGATGCAACTGATTAGTCTTTAAGGCTATGTCCTCACTACGACATCAAACGCCACAAAGGCAACAAAAGCAACAAATTTGGCGACTTGGCAGAGTCAGCCACCATGCTATTGCATTACTTGACGCACTTGGCAGTCTCCAAATTTTGTTGCTTTTGTTGCCTTTGTGGCGTTTGTTGTCGTAGTGAGGACATAGCCTTAGAATAACTTTAGACTAAGATAGTTCACTATAAAACTGCGTTCTGAACTAGTGTCGGAAACTACTCTACAGCTCGAATTAAAAGAGCTACGGACTTCAAATTTGGAACACGAGTTCCTAGTACCTGTCGGACGTCATTATAAGGTTTTGGGATAATCCTGCATTTGCAAAAGATAGTTGTGATGGGAATTTTTGGTTTCAAATGCATTGTTGGAAAACGAAAAAAACTTCAAACTTCAAATTTAGTACACGAGTTCCAAGTACTTTTCGGACATTTTAATAAAGTTCGCAGATGCACAAACGGTAACTGTATCAGAACTTTTCAGACTTTAAACTGTAAAAACAGTAACTGTAACAGTAACTGTATCAGAAACGAAAAAAAACTTCAAACTTCAAATTTAGTACACGAGTTCCAAGTACTTTTCGGACATTTTAATAAAGTTCGCAGATGCACAAACGGTAACTGTATCAGAACTTTTTCTGATTAAAAAAGTTGTTGAAATAACCTTATGGGGAATATAACTAATAGCTTTAAATGTGTATTGCTTTATTGAGTGTACTTGAAAGCCGTAGTGTTACACAACCCTTGTTTTAATTTGTTTTGTTTCTTGAATTGTTTATGTTTCTAGGCCTAACGCTTGCTTCAGCGACAGTTTTAGAGATGATCCTTTTTTCATCTTGGGATCGATGCCATTCGAGATGTGCCATGAAATGGGATTCAGACGCATCTGCTCATCCAGGTAGATCCATTTTACTATAAACCATTTCTCTTTGCCTAATGTAACCAGACGTCCCGTTTATGTCTGGACATCCAGCGACTTATTGTCCCGCAGACTGAAATCCAATCAAAACGTCCCACAGTCCTATAACACATATGAAGAGCTGAGTGGAAGAACGTGCTAAGTGACATTTTTGAAAAAATTGAGATTTTGTGTCAATGATCATGTTATTACCTGCTTTAAACATAACAGCTTCCAATTTTTTTAGAAAACATTCGATTTCGTATATTTTTCGCATACGAAGTTGGTAGGTGCACGCGTTTTCGTCACTTTTTCAATGGAAGAACGTGCTAAGGATCCTTAGCATTTTCTTCCACCGAAATCGCCCGATTCCGGAACGATTGTTTAGTGGAAGAACGTGATAAGTGACACGTTTGCGGAAAATTTTCAGACTGTCGCTTGCATTAATAGCAAAAAAAAATGGTTCTTTTGTAGTTTTAATCAAAAAAAATTCAACAAAATTTAATTAATATTTCCTAATTAACTTTAATTTTTAAATATAATCAATGAAATAAAATTTATATTACGTAAAACTGGGTTTTGAGTGCATTTAGCAAAATAGGAAAAAATGCATTTTGATTTTAAATTTAAACGGAGTTAAAGGTTTTAACATTTTATAAAATATCGTCTACTTTGCATGTCGTCTAATTTTTATTGTAATAAACATAGATCATTTAGCAGCGAACAGATATTATAATTAAAAGAAAGTTGCACCTTCTCTATGGAGATCGCAGTTCGCGTTAAAACAACATTGCACCGAACATTCAAAGCATCTGGTTTGTTTAAAAAAATGAATTATGGGTACAAAAATCGTTTCATATCCATTTTACGTTTGATCTCTAAAGCTATCGAACGCATTTTTTTTCCCAAACTCCTAAAATTATTAAAATAGAATTAAGAAGCAAGCGGAAAGCTGAATTTTTGCTTGAAAATGTGAATAGCAGCTTATATGGTAAGTACAAATTCAATCAAGGAATTGCTTTGTTATGTAAAACTAAAATAATTTTATAATAATTGATGTAAAAATAAAGTAACAAAGTATAAAACGTTATAAGTTCTTAATATTTATTAAAATATCGATGACTTTAAAAAAGTACTATGCATCACGATTGTAAAAATATTTTTTTTAAACGATCATGTTCTACTGTTGTAGAAATGCTGTAAATTAAAGTAGCTTTCTTAAAATTGATTAAACCCTTAATTGAAAAGGAGAAAGAAAAACGTAAATAACCTTAGGATCTATATCTTGCCACACAACTTATTTTTACTTTTTTTTTAATATCAAAGTTTGTTTTTAAATTCGATTATTCTTATCTAAAAACTATTTAAAAATTTATTTTGCTTAAACTTTCATCTTGCATTATTATCTTTTTTTATAAGTCTTTTAAATTTAACATCTGTGTTTTCTTTTACTATCTTTTTGAATACTTTTTATTAAGCTGATTTGTCTTATTATTCTTAAAAGTATTTAGTTTATAATTTCAGTGATAATGGTATTTTTTTAAAAAAAATATTTTCAATTAAAAACTTACTCATCTAACATTAAGCAAGAAGTTCTAAAATAACTTATATAACCTACTTTCTTTTAACTTAAAAATACTCAAAGAAATCCTTATAATAGGGACAGGCGGACGAACAAAAAGTATAAGATAGCTGACTGATATCTTAAAAAAACTAGGGACGTGTAACACTATATATCAATACGCTCATTTAAATGTTATATATACCTAATAAAGTATTTTTAATAACTTTAAAACCTAAAAAGTTATATGGCAGCTACTCCTTGCACATGCACAATATTGTAGAAAACTTTATTTTGACGTCCGAATAGTACAGGTAACACGTGTATCAAATTTGAAGTCTGTATCTATTTTCGTTGTTCAGCAATACCTTTAAAACCCAAAAAAGTTTATAGCAGCTACTACTTGCGCATGCGCAATTTTCTCGAAAACCTTATTCTGACGTCCAACATGAACTAGGAACCCGTGTACTAAATTTGAAGTCCGTAGTTCTTTTATTTCGAACTGTAAAGTAGTTTCAGACAGATGGATCAATGTAAAAAAAACAATTTTTTAGAATGAGCACCCTCCAAAACGCGTAGAAAGAACAAAATCTTCATTTTGGATTATTGACCCTCACCGTAATAGTTTTATTACCTTATATTTTATATTAGGTAATTGAAAGTAATAACTTTAAAAATTGGACGGGTACAAAGGAAGTTAAGGGGGGGGGGGGGTAGTAGGACGTACGGACAGAAACAAAATAACAGACGTACATGCAGGTGGCCAAACACTATACATTGTAGTCATTTAATTTTTTACTTTAGAACCAAAAAAAAAAGAATTTTCAAAATCAGGCACTTTGGATCGAAAATTGAAAGGGATATGGACGGACGGACAAAATGATGGACGGACAGACAAACGATTAACAAATATAAAAGAGATCTGTGAAGTCCTATCTTCCAAACAGAAAAAGAATTTTGAAAATCGGAAGGTTAGTACAGAAATTATGAAACGGGTATGGACCAAAACTTCCTAAAAAATGTCCCTTATCACGTTCGTCCACTAAACGACTGCCAAAATATGAAGCACTTCGGAGGAAGAACGTGCCAAGTGCAGGAGGCGTCAGGCGCGTTTTGTAAATTTCGTGTTATTACGTAAATTACGCTTAAGCCAAAAGCCACCAAGCATTTTGAAGAACCAAACTAAAATATCATGCAAAAAAAAACTATGATTTTGTGAATGACAGAAAAGTTGCAAAATAAAAACTTTGAAGTAATTTACGGGAATTGGCTCTAAATTTTATCGTCTCTGCTAAGAAATAAGGTAAATGCTGTGAAAATACAGCTTGCCCATCTCATCGCTAGAACATGGTTTTGACTGTTATATTAAAAAGGCGATCGCAAATAAATCGATGTTTTTTTTTCATATATAGTATGCTGTTTAGCTTTTACTACTTAATATTATTTTTGAAGGGTGTTTATAAAAGGTCAAGCAATGGAAAGAATACGAATGTATCAATGCTGTCATGGAGCCGTATTTAAAAACGTTGATGGGTGGATGCAATGTGTTAAAAGGAAAAGTAAGTTCCAATATTTCTTTTATAGCATGTCCAGGGTTTTCAACAAATAAGTATTCCATTTCAAAATCAAAACTACAAACACAGATAGTTTGTTGACACTACTATAGGATGCAAAATTTTGATATCTATCGATTGGTGCAATCGGCATAGCGATCCGAGCCTTAGTTCGTCTGCAATTAATAGATAGGTCTTTTTTCCGCGTTCGGTTTTGGATAAAAATGAGCTGGAAAGAAAGACCTATCGCACCTGGAGATTTTTCGCTATGTGTTTGCAGCTGAAAGGCAATGAAATTAAGTTTGAAGTGCTTAAATGGAAAGGTTGAAGTCGGTAATTTATAGGTTTCTTTATTTGAACTACTCATTTAAAAAACCCATTTCAAAAGCTCTGTTTTGTGGTATTTAGTACAATAAATATATACAAAAACATTCATGTTATATGTATAGATTGCAAAATGATATGTCAATATGTATATATTTTTTTCAAATTAATAATTTTGCAAACGATAAATAGTTTTCAACATCGGTATTTTACTATAAATCTAAACTCAATTCTACAACTTGACAGTTTGAGATATAAAGTCAATGAATTCAACTTCCTTAAGGTATGACGTATCCCTAAAACTTACTTTTAAAATTTATGACTTTTTTATATTTTCATGAGTTTTAAAATGATTTTAAAATTTTAATATTGCTTCAAAATTAATTTTTTTAATTTTAAACATGGTATATAGTAAAAATTTAGATTGAAAGGTTTCTGTTGAAAAAATGTGGATATCACTTCTTATATCTTGTAACTCCTGATTTTGTAAAAGTGATTCGTTTCATATCACCTATTTTTTATAATGACAAATTATTATGATTTTAATAATTGAATATATTAAATTATAAAAATAAACATGACTTAAAAAAATATCGTAATTACGCGATATGAGATAAACCTTATTGCATAAACTTCATTAAATTGGTTAACCAAGCTTTTTGTTTAATTTAATTAAAAAAAAAATATTCTTATTGTTGATAAATATATTATATTATGAAAATGCATTGAGTAAATGAGTATTCTTCATAGGTATGTTTTCTTAATATTTAGAATGAATTTAGCTGCAAATTTTTCAGGACCGTTCTTCAGAAGAGCCGTTTAAAGTTTTGGTAAAAATTGAAATCATCACAAAATCGTTCCAAATGGACCTAAATCAAAAACATTTGGCATGGATATCCGTTTTATGAGTACCAAAAAGTATATGTGGTCATTTTTCAATTTAAATTTGCATTTGCCGAGATATTTTCAGATAGGTCTTTCTTTCGCGTACAAATTTGAACGATTTTGTACGCGAAAGAAAGACTTGAAAACTTGAAACGGCTCTCCTGAAGAATGGTCTTTTTCGCGATAGGTCTCTTTTCCGCGTACGGTGCGATATAATGTCCGCTAGTATGCAGAAATAAAAAAAAAAATTCTTGGAAGTTTTGTTATAAAACTTTAACTTTAAACCTTTGTAACACAAAGAAGAGTTTTATGGACTTGGTTCCTTTGTTTTCTGAGCCATTCATATAAGACTGCACCAATTTTATATTTCGAAATTTATACTTTTCACCAACTTCCCTTTAGAAGTCCGTGGTAAGTATACTCTCTTCCAACTTTATTAAGGCCGTAGGAAATATACACTGCTCACAACAATTAAGGGAGAGCATGGTTCAAATCCTTTCACCTCCAATGATTCCATTCGAAATCATCTTCTTGCAAATTTTTTTCTGACTAAGTTTAGCTCGCACTTCTGTATCGTTAGATTAAAGAATCATGTCTTTTGAAGAATTAACTAATGTTGGTTTCAATTAAATGAAAATATGAAAAACATGGTAAAATAAAATTCACCCTGACACAATTTTAGCAAATAAATTGACCCTAAATTCTTCATGCTTGCATTTTTTAGATGTTTAAAAACTGATTTGAACTATTTTTAACCAAAAAAAGTTTTGAAAAAAGTTATAATTTATTCAAAAGTTATGATTCCATTTTTTCCCCTTAAACTTAAGTTAAAAAAATTAAGGTTTCACCATCTGTTTTTTACCATTTCATTCTGGATGCATAATGAATCTATTTCACAAATTTTAGATTTTTAGAATAAAAAATAAAAAAGTTAAGACTGATAGGTTCACAAAAGTAATCAAAGTGGTCCCTTAATTGTTTTGAGCAGTGTACTTCCCACGAAATTCATTAATATTTAAATGCCGATGGGAAGCTATTTTTCTTGCAGTATAGTTGAGTATAGGCGGTAGGAAAAATACTTCCCTCCAAAAATAATCTTAAAAATCAAATTAGTTTATAAGCTAAATGATTTTTTTTATTAATCAATTTTGAACCCAAAAATATTTTATCATAAGATTACTAGAAAAAAAGGTATATTAAAGGGTTAAAAAAAGTTACAAATTTCCTCTATTCAGTTTTTTCAAGCTAGTAAATATAGTAATAAAACTAGTTCATTGATGCGGACAATAATTATATACGATAATTTAAGTTATTGCAGTTTTTCAAATATTTTAGAACAATTTTAGTTGTTTTTTAAAAGTTATAATATATATTTATTTTTTCAATTTTAGAGTAAAGTACCCATGGAAAAGTACACCAAATCAGGATTGAGAAGTCTGGTATATGATTTGAAGTTTAATAAAAATCCCCACTTACATTAGGATAAAAACTTTATGATGTTTAAACCCCAAATGTATATGTACTTTTAACAAAAGATAAATAAAATAAGGCTATTTAGTCACTGTGTTATTTTTTTTATCTTTTAAGACAACTACATAAAAAAATCTAAATGTTCATTCGAGCTAAATTATTTTTAAAATGGATCTTCTGTATGTCATGGTTTATAGAAAAGAACTACTGGCTCTCTATTGTCAAAGAGTTTTTTTATTTCTCCCAAAATTGTCTTGGGGGTGGTGAAAGGAAATATTCACCAACTTCCTAAAACAACTAGTTGTATTGTTTCTGGTGTACAGGAAAAAAACGCTCCACCCATTGTTCCTCGGCTGCTATTGAACATAAATTTTCAAGAGAGATGCTGTTCTTAAAGAAACCCATTTTGGTATCACAAAATACAAATTCTGGGCAATGACTCAAAGAAAAATCCCGAATTCTTTTACATTTAGTCTATAATTCAATGAGATTTATTGAGTAAATCACTAAATTGTTTTGTGATTCACATTGTTTTTAGCTTGAAATTTGAAAAAGGTTTTTTTTAAATCCTATCGGCGTTTTAATTGGTGGATTTAAGTACTTTTGAATGCAATTTTGGCGAGTTAGTACTGAACTCTCCAGGGCGAAAATATGACGGGAGCGAGAAATTGATGTCGAAACCTCACCCCTTCATTTTCACGGGTGCGAAAAGGGAGAGTTTAAGTATATTAAAGAAAAAAAATAATGATTATTCCATTTAACGCTAGAGCTTAAATCGTATTCAAATGAAGAATTCACCCTATTCAAATGATTATTCATATTTAACGCTACAGCTGAAATTCTATTCAAATGAAGACTTCATCCCATTCAAAGGATTATTCATATTTAATGCCAGAACTGAAATCCTATTCAAATGAAGACTTCCTCCTATTCCAATGATTCAACTACTCGTCATAGTGGATAGCGCGTTTGAATCTCAACCAGTAGGTCCAGGGTTCGAATACTGGTTAGTAAGCGCATGGGTGATTGTTTTGTCCATAAAATGTTATTTGCCTATGTGTTGGTTTTCGTCTTTGTGTAAAAAAGAAGTCCAAACTCATCGGGGGCTCTGGAAACTATCTTCCATGGTGTATCAATGGGCACGACAACAACAAACAAAATTCTTATTTAACGCTAGATCTGAAGTTCTATTCAAATGAAGACGTCATCCTATTCAAATGATTATTCATATTTAAAGCTAGAGTTAAAATCCCATTCAAATGAAGACTTCATATTTAAAGCAAAAGCTAAAATCCTATTTAAATGAAGACTTTATTAAGTATGGTTTCTTGGTATTCATTTAAATACCTATAGTTCAGGTAATTGAAATCGATTACAAATTTTAAAGAATACAAATTCTGTACCAAGTTCCAACCGTGATATTTGCACCCCGCATCTTTTCTACAGTAATTTACAGTATTGATATGAATATAAATAACAAATGAAATTCAATTTTTCCATAATAAAATGTATCATAAAATAAGTAACAACTAGTGCTAAAAATACATTATAATCTCCTGCAATCTGTCATTTATTTACATCGATATTTGTTTTACGTTCCTGTTAGCACTGAACTTACTTTAAACTTTAAGAACTGAAATAGTTTTATAGAAAAGAATCTAAAATTCCTTTTCAGCATTCTTTTGTAGGTATCAGCCGACTTTTGCATAAAAAATGACACAGAAAAGCACGATTTCAGAGGTCTTGCAAAAAGATAAGTTTTACCATCCGTTAATGTTAAAAGCACTTTGCATTTTAAAAAGTTGGAAATGACTATAATTACAAAAAAAATTTAAAAAGATTGTTCCGATTGTTGATCGAAGCTAAAAAAATTTTATTTTTAGTGCTTAAGATCTCAACAGCTATTATAATTGCTGCTAATTTCAAAAAAGCTAAAAGTTTAATGGTTACAAATTCCTTTCGATACGTTCTTTTAAATATATATTTGTTAGAAAAACAATTTTAGGTAACGCAAATAGTAAAGCACAATTAAATAATATAATTTACTCTTATTCTATACTCTATTTAATATAACTTCAATATCACACTTGATAACATTTTGAATTCTTTCTGATTAACACATTTTGAAAGTTCTTGAAAAAACAGCTTGCAAACACCTAAAAAAGAGAAATACACCTCGTATAAATCATTTTTATCATGTAATATACTCCATGATTTTTTTTCTAACGGGGCTGCTTTATTGGCGGCTAAGCCTTTGCAGACTCGGCATATTCTCCAGAACTGAAAGCAATTTTTTTGTGGCATCATCTAAGCGATATCAATTTTGACGCTAAGATTACAATGAATCTGAGCTCTCTGTGGATGTTATAGTATGCCGAGATTTAATTTTACCAAGAAAACTCAAGCCAAATGGGTAACTCAAGGGATCTTTTACATGCCACATAATCATAGGACATGCGTGCTCCCACGATTTTCCTATCCAGAAAATCTGACGACTCAACCGGAGCTCGAACCTGCAAACTTGGGCTTTCGAGGCGGACACGTAATACCTCTGAGCCACTGAGCCACTTATAATTCATAAATGAAAGGTTTCGTTTTAAGTGAGATTTGTAAAACAAAAGCATTTTCGGAGCATTTTTTTTCACTTTTTCATCCTACGTTTTTAAGTGATAAAAAAAGTATCATATTGAGCACGAGATAAATTACACTTTAAACCTTCGGAAACTGTTAAGAGGGATTGTCAGTCAAATAGAGCTAATGCATTAGTTTTGGAATCATAACTTCCGCAGAAGTATTGCGTTGCCATGTTAGCCCTTTTTCCCCAGATATGGGAATACATCAAAATTAAACAAATTTGAAACGAAAATGTTATCTAGTTATTTAATTATATAGTTTTGAAGTTTTAAAGTGCCAAACATATACTGCAGATAATAACCGGATATTATTTTCTTTTTAATTTTGTTTTAAATTGATGTTATGATGATTCCCATACCTGGTGAAAATGGGATAACATGGCAAAGCAATTCGTTTGCAAAAGTTGTGATTTCAAAACTAATGCATTAGCTCTATGGGACTGACAGTCCCTCTTAAGAAACATTGAAATCTTGTATACAATGTTAAAAATATTGTTTGCACGTAATTATAAAAAAATACGTATACAAAACCTATACTATGCCTAAATTAAATTTTTAAAATTTGGGGAGATTACTCGACTCGGCTTGACTCAACAAATAAGATTTAGCTCGTTTTAAAAAGTTTTACTTTAAGTTGTTGCATGAACTTTACATATGCATACTTAAGTTTGTTGCATGAACAACTATTTGAACACTGGCTTACTAAAAAAGTAACTTTACAAAACTATTATTTATTTGAATAATTGGATTTTTTAAATGTAATTTTTAAAATGATTAAGATTAATTTGTAATTTTTAAATGATTTTAAGTAGCTCCAAGTTTTAAAAAATTACTTAGTTAGAATTTAATCGGACATGGATGTATTTTTTTTTATTTGATAACAAGTTTGAAAATAAAACAGTTGAGCTAATTATGAATTAAATTAAAATATTTTTTTTTGAAAATTTCCTTTTACCTTCATAATTATACATAATTGAATCTAATTTATATTATATTAATGAAATAAAGTTTAAACACTGCAAACGAAATTAATTTAAATTATGATAGATGAAACTAGTTTTTACTTATTTTAATTAGGAATAAGTTATAAGATTGCTTACTTTTCTTAAAACACCTTTCAAAAGTTTTATCTTTCATCCATCTTCTCTGTTCCTCTTCTCAAAGTTCTCCTCATTCTTTCTTTATTTGCTTCTCGCTTCTTTTTTAATTCATTTTCTTCCTCTTTATCTTTCTCAATCTCATTGTCTTTATCAACATCATCTTTCGCTTCTTTATCTTTCTTTCCATCTTTTTTCTTCTCATTATCGTCATCATCTGCTTTTTCTTTTTCTTTTTTATTTCCTTTGTCTTTAGCTTGGTCCTTATCTTTATCATCATCATCTTTCTTTTCTTTTTCTTTTTTATTTCCTTTGTCTTTAGCTTGGTCCTTATCTTTATCATTATCATCTTTCTTTTCTTTTTCTTTCTTTCCATCTTTTTTCTTCGCATTATCGTCATCATCTGCTTTGTCTTTCCCTTTGTTATTTCCTTTGTCTTTTGCTTGGTCCTTATCTTTATCATCATCATCATCTTTCGCTTCTTTATATTTCTTTCCATCTTTTTTCTTCTCATTATCGTCATCATCTGCTTTGTCTTTTTCTTTGTTATTTCCTTTGTCTTTAGCTTTATCCTTATCTTTATCATCATCATCTTTCTCTTCTTTTTCTTTCTTTCCATCTTTTTTCTTCTCATTATCGTCATCATATGCTTTGTCTTTTCCTTTGTTATTTCCTTTGTCTTTAGCTTGGTCCTTATCTTTATCATTATCATCTTTCTCTTCTTTATCTTTCAATTTTTTTTCCTTCGGCATCATATCGTCAGCATCTGCAATATCTTTGTCATCATCTTTCGTTTCTTTATCTTTCAAATTTTTTTCCTTCGGCATCATATCGTCAGCATCTGCAATATCTTTGTCATCATCTTTCGTTTCTTTATCTTTCAAATTTTTTTCCTTCGGCATCATATCGTCAGCATCTGCAATATCTTTGTCATCTCCTGTGTCCTTTAAGAGCTTTTCCCACATTTTTTCCCACATTGAATTGCTTTTCTCATTACCACTGGCACTTTTAGCATTTTCCTCTTGGTTTTTTGCTATTTTACATGCCTTGGGTGCCGCGCTTTTTAGAGCCTTGGGTCTTTCTAAAATCTCTTTCAGAACTTTTTTTAGATGTTGAAGTTCTTTTTGACAATTATTACCATTAGAATTATTTTCCACTTTATCTTTGCCTTTAGCTGTACCTGCAGCTTTGCTCTCATCATTGCGTCTACTTCTAACTTTGCCTTTAGCTTTCTTGTTTTTTTTGTCCTTTTCTTTTTCTTTATCTTTATCCTTTTCTTCGTCTTTATCTTTGTCCTTTTCTTCGTCTTTATCTTTGTCCTTTTTTTCGTCTTTATCTTTGTCCTTTTCTTCGTCTTTATCTTTGTCCTTTTCTTCGTCTTTATCTTTGTCCTTTTCTTCGTCTTTATCTTTGTCCTTTTCTTCGTCTTTAGCTTTCTCCTTACCTCGGTCTTTATTTTTTTCTGCATCTTTTCGTTTCTTACTTTTCATCTCACACTCCTTAAATTTTTTCCACGCCTTGTGCAATTTTCTATTTTTGTTTAAAGGGTTTCTCCTTCGACATTCTTTGGCTTTCGGCCTCTTACTCCTTTGAGGTTTCGAGATTCGTTCATGACATAAGGGGATGACGTGGTGATTCCTTTGCAATTTCTCTGCTTGTGGTTCATTGGCTGGTAACGCCTCTTCTTGATGTACATTCTTGTTGTCCCTACATATATGAGGACAACGGTAGATGTGGACATGCCGTTCCGATCTTTCTTTTTGTGGTTCTTCGGCTCGGGAACTACAAATTATCACCAATTCAATGATTATTCCAAGAACACAAAGGGATTTCATCGTCAATTATCGACAATTTCAATACCTCGTGGCACCGTGTACTCTCACAGCTTCAAGCATTCTATATTGTGCTTTGAACGCACAGAAAAGTATATTTCAAGTTTATTTTGAAAGCATCCGTCAAGCAGTTTTTATTCGTATTTTTAGTAAATATACGTGGAAGAATTTCATTACATAATAATTAAACAAATTGCTATAATTCATAGAATTTCTACATAACTAGTTGCAAAACTTCCTACAATCAGGGGAAAATTTAAAAATCAAAATCAAGTTCAATTAAATGGAATATTTCTGTTTGTCTTAATTTCCAGAACTCTTGATGAACAAATTTATTACATTGAATAAAAGGTGTAAACTTTTAAATAAATTCAACGAAAATGCATTTCTAACTAAACGGTTAACACATTAATAATCAGAATTGAATATTTAAAATGCGTTCATTAGTGGAAAAGCAATTTATTTAAAAATTAGTATTTTAAAGTATGAGATATTCGAATGCTACACACGTTTTTTAATAAGTTGTGCATTCAAACTCTAAATTTAAGTTTTTGAAATACAGTCCCTGGTCAAATTATTAGACGCACTGTATTTTTTTTAGTAATTTTATGTTTCTTAAGAGTTTTTATGCAATAATGGTATATTTAAACTACAATATTATTGATTTTTATTTAAAAGGTGGTTTTAAGTTGGAATGTACGCAAGAAAAGTTACTCAATGATGAAAAAGTAAAAAAAAAACAACTCTAACCCCAATATTGCAACACCAACTGAACAAAGATTCTTGTGGGTGGCATATGACGTCATATATGCGTGCCAAGTGCACCACCCATGCATTGGGCACCCGGTTCATTTCCAATATAAGGTCTGGTGGAAAACATTCCCCATTGGAAAATTATCTCCGATCTCCCCTACTCTAAAATATCAGGGGAAAAATATGTCTTTCTGAAACAAATCAAAAATAAAAACATCTATCGATTTTGTTTTAAAGAAAGAAGAAATGATTTTTGCAATTATTTATTTAAATAAAAATAAATAAAGTCTGGTTTCCTTTTATTTCCTAAAAGAAGAGTCTAAAACTCGCACTTTGTATAAATCAGGAACGTTACTTGGAAATATTGGTCAGCTAAATATTCAGTTACTTTCTCCGAAAATTAAGAAACTATCCTAAATGAAGCCAGTAACTTTCTTAGAAATGTCAAAATATTTCCAATTATATGCAAACCCCCCCAAAAAATATATGCCCCTACAATTTTCATTTCTTTTCAACTACTTTCTGCTTGTATTGATATCTAACCGGATTCGATATAACAAACTTTTGGTATCTGCAGTGATTCAATCTACCAAACTTGTGGTATCTGACCGGATTCGATCGACCAAACTTGTGGTATCTTACAGGATTCGATCTACCTTACTTTTGGTCCATTGGCTGAACCACTTCATAACTGAGCACCACGTGTCTTGGCCATATTTGATTTTTGACAACGATGCATTTTATTGAATCGTCCAAAAGGGGATGTAGGTTAAGGGGATACGGTACCCAAAATATTATTTTTAGCAATAATATATATAATATAACACAAACTTGTAAACCTTTTCCAAGAAGTAAAAAATTTAAACTTTTTTAAAAAGCTACTCCTCTTTCATTTTAAGAATAACTTCACCAAACTTTTATAGTTTATTTATAGAACTATTTTTTCGAGAACTGGGTATGGATTTTAAAATGTGAGCTACAGTAAAAAAGTAACATGTATTTATACTGAAAATCTCAAAAAATAAAAAAAACGTTACAAACTATTAAATTCAACATTTTAGAAATAATCTATACACAGTAGACCTTATTCCATGCACAATTTTGTGCACAACTTATATAAGAACACAGACTAAAAATTTCAAAATTATAACTTAATTAGCAAAAGAGCCTTAAGGATTTATTAAACAGAAGAATTGAAAAAACGCGATACAGAGAAAACAGGTTGAAAGCAGACGAAATACGGGTTCATACTTCAAGGGATGACTCCAGAAAATGTTTAATAACTTTTTTTCTACAGAAGATATCATTATGAATCTTCCAGAATTTTCACAATAACATTTTGAATAATAAGAAGTAAAAACTGAAAAATCGGATCGCCAAAATAACTGCCGACCTATAAACGGCCCGTGCAGCCAAAATGTCCGACGAATAATACCCCGTGTGGAGGAAGTGCACGTTAAATATCCTTCAAAGTCCTAACGCTGCGTACGATGTCGCTCTTAGCGGTTGCGTTGGGTGCCTACTTAGGTATCGGATCGTCACTTGACTGTGGCTCTAAAATATGAAGCCCGTCGCCAATAGCCCTCGTGTAGCTCTAGTGCGACGATAATTCAAACTAAACTAAACTAAACTGAAAAATCGATATTTTGACTAATTTTTGGGTACCATTTCCCCTTAAAATGTACACATATCACTGAGAAAATCCTGAAAATCCAAAAAGCGGTATAAACTGATAAAAGCCAGGAACGTTTGTGACGTATATAAGAGTAACGTTTCAAAATGTGTTCACAGTGTAAGTCAGCCATTCTATTCTATTTTTCCTAATTGAGATATCTGCTGTAAAAGGAAATCGTCTCTATTAACAAAATCTACAAAGAGAAAGAGTAGGCTGGGGTGTGCGAGTTTAATGGAATTTGCTAAGAGGGAGGTGCAAACAAACGACAGGGGAATTTTCTTCACAAAACGGATGGGCGATGACATGTTTATGCGAGGTTAGGTTTAAGGGCGAATGAGCCCGAAGGACTGCGGGTCTCCAAATTGTATTCGAATATTCTTTGTAATTAAAAAAAAATTACAACAAAATATTCGAATAAATTTTGAAAAGTGGGATTCTAGTAACCTGTAAGCCAGCTAGAATTCAGCTACTGAGTATATCTTATATTGAGTTTCAGAAAAGATGCTATCTTGTCCTATTAATTTTTTTTATTTTTGTACACTTTTTTCTGGCTTCTCTTGTTTTATCCATATTTCATAATTGACCTTACTGGCTTTTTGTATTTTAATATTTTTTATTCCTTGTTTTTCTTTTGAAGTTCCCTTTTAGTTTTTTGTATTTGTGATCTATCTTGTTTTTTAGTCCTCTACCTGTAAATGGACTTGTTCTGTATGGTAGTAGTAAATAAATAAAGAAATTATAATATAAAAACCGTCTGTAAGAATATTTAGTATCTTCTTCCTTGGCTGGTATTACAGCATTATGTAGGCCTCCGCCACAACAGCTCACCACCTGTGTGTCCCGCTTCAAAGCCAAACCTTTCCAGTTTTGAATTCTTCATTTCGGCAAGTCCTTTTCTATATTGTTAATCCAAGTCTCCCTCTTCTCCTGCTATCAAATAACTTGCTATTTGTAATTATTTGAGTGATATTATTTTCGTCTTTACGCTAGTGTATATGTCCAAGCCAGCGGAGTCTGAGATTAAATGAATCTTACAATATCTTTGTTTTTCAGATTCCACACTACGTTTATAACGTAAAAAGTGGAAGGTATTATAATCGTTCAGTCCGTCTGTCTGTCACCCACTTTCATAGCCTAAACTACAAATGCTACTTACAAGTGTGTCAAAAAAATTCAGCGCATCGAAATTAGAATACATTGAAAATTTCAGAAAAGAATTCGAATTCGAAGTACTTCAATTATTTAAAAAAAAACTGCAAAATTTAATGTTCATTTAAAAAGCATAGGATTAGGTTAGGTTAGGTTTGAATTATCGTCGCACTAGAGCTACACGAGGGCTATTTAAAAAGCATAGGAAGCCATTTTTATTAGAATTTAATCACCATTGCCATTCTCAACAATAGCTCGAGAAACTTTAATTCTTTTAGACAATAAATTAAAATAAATTTATTTTTGGGACATTGATCAGTTTGAAATGACGTCAAATATATTTCACTACGAGATTCTTTGTACGTTGATATGAAATATTTTAATTCTATTTTAAAACAAGGAATATTACATATTTATTCTTTGAAATCTATCTATATAATACTCTTATACGGCGCCCAAATTTCCTTATATTTCTATCTCTGGAATGGCAACAATCGAAATGAACAAAAATGCTACTAATTTCAAAATGGCCGACTGAAAACAACAAAAAAGTGTTTGAAACAACAACTTTAGGATAGAATCAGTAAGTTTAAATTTAAACATGCATAATATTAGGGACGTTTAAAGTTGGAAAATTTAAATTATAGTATTTATCGACTGAACTACCAAACACTATTGTTAATAAAAAAAGGGAAAATAAAAATTGTTTTTAAACATAGTTTCTAAGCGTTGACGGCTACCACGGGTTACCAATTTATTTACAAATGGATCATATTCAAGCAGCGACATATTTTCGCAATGATAACCATTAATTAATAAGAATTAATTTGTAATTATGTTATTTTAAAAGGATACTAAAGACGGTTAACCTAAAGGACCATGTCCGGCTTTGGTTCCAGTCGAAAAATGTCGCCAACTCAAAATTATACAAACCGAGCGTTTGCCAAGTCTGTGAAATGACAACAAATAATTACTTAAAATGCTATTCAAAACTGAAAATGTCTGCTGAGAGAACATGAAAGATTTTCTTATTAAAAATTATCTTGGCATTTGCGATCATAGATCGTAGCGATATTTTAAAATAAGAAAATCAGAACTCAACAGTTTGCAGCAAGTTCAAAAACAATGTGCACAAAAAATAATTTAAGAAATGGGTTATTTTAATAATTAATGAATAATAGTATTTTAAATATATTAATACGATTTAAGAATTCTTAACGATGAAAGAAATGGACATGATCAACTTATAAACAAAGTAGCAAAATAAACTATCTAATGCAAACAGGATACATAGAAAAAAACTGAACTATTTGATAGTTATTCGCTTAAAATATAATCTTTGGAGATTTTTTGTTGCCAATGGCTGCCATAATACGAATTTGGCGAAAAAATTGCTGGACATGTTCCTTAAGATTAACCCTTAAGGCTAGACTAAAATATTTCAATGAACGGTGAGCGAGCGAAGCGATCCAAATGGAACTGCGCAAGCAGTTCCCGGGGATTGGCGAGCGATAGCGAGTAGGGGGGCGTGCACCCTAGTATAAATTAATTTTTGCAAACGATAAGTAATAATTATTGAATTTTCGAAATAAAATAAATGAAACTAGCCCAAATTTAGCATGTAAATGTTTAATATAGAATATCAATGCTGTGTTTGTCGCCTTTTTACCTGTTAAACACAAATGTTGTATGGAAGCGGGTTAAGGGACAGAATCTGTTACAAACCTACTTGGTATAAGTTGGTTCAGTCTGGTGTTCGTTCTGATTCACACCTGATTTTCTTGTTTTGCTCCTTATATTGTCCTCCAATTTTTTTTCAAATCTTCTAATGTATCCTGAATCTTTGGCGTTCAATGTCAACGTTTCTTCTGCATAAGTTACAATTGGTCGTATAAGTGTTTTATAAATATGAAAATTTTCTCATAAAAATATTTAATATAGCCGGAGAAATGTGGCTGTGAAATTTTTCCCCCCATTGGATTAACAAAGAGGCACTTTGGTTTGGAGACCCGCGATCTTTCGGGTTTAGTCTCCGTTAAGAGTTAGTTTAGGAAACGCTTCAACAATTAACCTTCTGATTGATACAGATATATAAACCTGAGAATTTCCAGCAACACACATAATTTATAAAAAATTATTTACGAAATCCGGTTGAGAAAAATGGCATTTCTGTCCAATTTTATTAACAAAATGGTGAAAAAAAATGCAATTTTTTCATTTCTACACTCTAAAAACAAAAGAGTCAAATCCACTCCTATAGGGGAAGTGCATTTTCGGCACCGGAAAGGAGTAGAAATTAACTCAGACTGAGTTGAAACCGCTCGTTTGTTTTAAGAGTGTATATAGTTTTATTTATAAACCTGTAGAGAGCGAAACATTTTTTAACAACACATAAATAATACATTTTACATCAGATGTAAATTTACAGCACTGCGTTTTGGCAGAACATTTAAAATCACACATCGATAGTATATAAGATTTTTTATTTACAGTGCATATTAAACTAATACACATAAAAAATCTCATTAAATATCCGAAGTAAATAATGGGTGTGTTAGAGAAACCGAAACTTATACATCCTTTTCGGAAATGGTAAGCCAAAAAAGTGTGTTACCGCACAGAAAACCAGGCCACTCAATAAGGTTATATAGCTGACATGATATTTCCCTTTAATTTCAAAGGTATCTCAAGATCATAGGTAAGTTGTTCTGCATTTCATCTTACATTTTGATTTATACATAGTTTCGTTTAATTTTCTCATGTTTCTCTAAAAAAGTTAATTTTAAAAAAGTTGTATTATTTTCGTTTATATCTAAATTGTTTTTATATGCATTGAATATGGGTAAATATACTAACTCTCCGAGGGATACGAAAATTTGCTGTTAAGTGTAAACTTGTTTTCACTGCGTGAGTTTGAAATTAAAATTTTTAAATGAAAATTTATATTTAAAAAAAATATTTTTCAAATTATATTTCTATAGAAGAAGATTATAAATGACTCATCCACACTTAATTTTAAAATTTATTAAAATCATAAACTTTGTGAATTAAAAAAATATATGTGTCTTGCTTGATGTAACATAGCAGTCGGGCTGTGGGGAGCCTAGTGGTCAGCGTCTCGGTCTCGAGATCGGAAGATCCCGCGATCGAGTCCCGGTACCACTGAAGACCGACCGAGTATATGCGGAGTACGTGCTCGTTAAACCTGTTGGGTCCGAAAGTCCTGTGGTCGGTCATTGCGCAATTTACCACGGGTACAGGTCCCTGAAGACTATTTCCCTCCCCTTCAAGGTCTAAATTGTGGAGGTGGTGATAGATGGCAGCATCTGTCTTATATGTGTATGTATGTCGTGTCCGTCCGTCCTTCTTGACGATGGTTTATAAGCGGGTCTTTGTGACCAAGCCCACAAGCCTGAAAATATATGTCTACCAACCAACCATCAGGTGACTTGTTTATACATGTGTATGCCTCAGAGGGTTAAATAATTGTTTAACTATTAGGGGCGGTTCGAAAAAAAATATAGGAAAGTAACATACATTTTATGCACAACCATCTGAAGGAAGTGTAAATCTTCGGTATCCTTTTTTTAATTGGAAATCGTCATAAATTCTTTGAACTTAAAGACATTATTCGGAACTTTTGTTTTGAAGATGCAAATGTTTCGTATGATTTATTTAATTTGCCAATTCTTAAGTACCTTAATATTTTTGCTCTACTTTTCTTCAAATTGGCAGCTCTTATTATTCTTCTGTACTTTACGCTCCTCAAAGCAATGCAAATATTAGTGATGAAACCCAAAAAGTACTACATAAAAATTTATTACATAAAAACATTTTTTTATTTTAATCAGTGGAATAAGAAAATCAATAAAGATCTTTAAAACACTTTAAAATTAGTTTTTTATTTAACAAATTTTCTTTAATTTTTTAATGTTTTAACTGAATTTATAGATTTTCGGAATTTTTAACCTTTATTTCACAAAAATATTTTTCTTCATTCCATGTGAAAATATTAGATATAACGAATTAAATAGACAATTTCTTTAGGATGAAGAACATATGCATTCAGGTGTTCCTCGTGAACTTTTGTATATTCGGCACATTTTCTCTGAATGATAAAGCGGAAAATAATGGTAAGTTTATGAATTATCTTTTATTTGTGGGTATAAAGTTGTAAGGTTTTATATTGTAAAATTAATCTCTTGTATGGGTTTAAAAGAAATCTCGTTCTTTTACCAGTGCGCATTTTCATACTTGTTTGTTGCTAAATAATACATGAAATAAGTTCGTTTTAAATATATCTAAATAATAAAATACTAAATATATACTAGCCTTTAGTAATGATAGTTTTCTTGTGCGTAAATTTTTTTATTACCATGCTATAATTCTTGAAATTTTGATTATGGAGTAACTTGGGCATACGTTTTTCAAGCTAATAAATTCTCATTAAATAAACTCTTAAAAAATGTGCTTGCTTTTTTAAATTATTAGCAGAACTTCCTTAATCTTTTAAGTAAAAAATATATTAAAGGCGAACGTTAGTAGTATAAGTTTTTCTTGGGAAAATTTTCATTTGCTCCGAACCTTATTTAATCTTATAAAAGGACTGCAGAAGAAATAGCGAAAGCTGTCTACGACAGCTTCGGATCCATCTAGTTTTTGCACACATCATGGAAACGACAACAACAACAACAACAAAAGGACTTTTTCGCAGCATAAATTGGTATAAATAGATTTCCTGGAAGAGGGAGACCTAATTACTCCAAAATAAACTATAACTTAAATAAACTATAACTTAATTAAACTATAACTTAATTAAACTATAACTTTAATAAACTATAACTTAAATAAGCTAACTTAAATAAACTATAACTTAATTAAACTGTAACTTTAATAAACTATAACTTAAATAAACTAACTTAAATAAACTAAACTTAAACAAAAACTAATTATAACTCTTAAATAAACTAATTATTACTCTTAAATAAACAAACTAAACTTATAACTTTAAATAAATTAATACTCTGCTTAAACTATTACTTCAAATTAAAACACGTTTCTACTCTCTCTCAACACAGACCATCCAAAATCCACCATTCTCCACCGTCAAAAACGTCACAATAATTACAACTACAACAACGTAGACCAGGACTACCCGCAATACCAGGACTACTACTACCACCAGCCTCCACCATACAGCAGCCAGCCTAACCAACAAGCCTACGACCCAAGTGCCCTACGACCACTGGCGTTTGCAGGTTCGGCTGGATTAGCATTGAAGGCTCTTAAAACTAAGTCAGTCCTCAAGTTACTTAAGCTGCCTGTTGGGCTAGCGGTAGCTGGTGGTGCAGCAGCGTTGGCGGCTAGTTTAATACCACCGGCTGTTATAGGGAGCATTAATTTACCATTTCAGGTTAGTAGAAGTCATGTGGGGAGCCCATGATGTCATGTCATATGACGAGCACAGGGGAAAAAGTACTTAATTGCATAGGAATCTGTTTGCATCAGGATTCTTTGGCAACAATAGCGAGTCAACGCCTAAACTGGTGTAAGGAAACCGGTTACTCACTTTTTCACTCGCGGCAACCCTGATTCACGCCAGAGATCCGTGGACACGAGTCACACGTTTGTACCACGAAATAAGAACCAAAAGAAAAACCAGTTTCCTATCGCCAATGTCCGCCAAGCACAAAGTAATACGTGAAGATTCCCGAAGCAATGAAGTTGTTTTTCCCCTGTACTCTTCATATTATATAATAACAATTGAAATTTTAACATATCATATATCACATTAAACATAAATCAGCATTACATATGAAGAGTCCAGGGGAAGAACTCTTTCATTGCATAGGAATCTTCCCGTGATCAGATCTGCTTGGCGGACGTTGGTAACAGGTTTCTCCCTTGCTTCTTATCTCACGGTATAAACATGGGACTCGTGCCTGGTATGAATGAGGGTTATCGCGAAAGAAGAACCAAGTGAGAATAACGGTTTCCTTACACCTGTTTGGTGGTTCTAAAATACGACGCCCGTCGTCAATAGCCCTCGTGTAGCTCTAGTGCGACGATAATTCAAACTAACCTAACCTAACCTTACACCTGTTTGTCCGATCTATGACTCGCTATAGTCGCTATCGTCGCCAAAGGGGCCTGATACAGACAGATTATCCTAAGCAATGAAGAGTTTTTCCCTGTACTCCTCATGTGATATCATACCATAGCAAGTATAACAATTATTTTCCTTAACCTAGAATTTTATTTAACCTATAATTTACAAACTTTTTACGATGCGAGTTTTTCGGTAATAGTTAACGCTATTATAGGCATGTTAAAATATTAGGGTAAATCACCAAAAAAATAATTCAAATTTGCATTAAAAAGTTGAATTCAATTGTTTTAATGTTAATTTTGAATGTTGTATTGCAAGTTGAATTAAAGATTCGTCTATTCAAATTTATCTTCCACAAAACGTTTATAACGTAAAAAAATGGAAGTTTATACATATGCTATGTCCGTCACCCATTTCCCTAGCCCAAATTACAAATGAATAAATCTAGAAAACATTGAAAATCTTTAAAAAAAAATCGAATTGCTTAAAATATTAAAAACTACTAAATTTAATACTCATTTAAAAATCATAAGAATGGCATTTAAAGGAATTAAATTACGATTTTTACTCTCAACAATAACACGAGAATTTTCATTTATATTAGAAAAAAATTAGAAGGAATTTATTTGTGTTATAAAAATCCTCTTGGAATGAACTTGTAATATAATGTCAATATGAGATTGTTTGATTGTTCTTATTATTTGTTTAGAAAGGGGCACAAGGCGTTCTATATTTTATTTTTAAAAAGTATACATACTTTTTCATTTAAGCATTTATTAGCAAAATTTTTTATACTAATTATTCTTTTTGGTGATATCTTTTAATTATTTTTCCTTTTTGTAATTTTGTATATACAAAATGATTCCTTCAGTAATGCTTTGAAGGTGGTAAATAGTTTTAAAGGTTTTTGTTGATATTAAATGTTTTACTTTTTTTTTAGTGTGAGCAATATTATAAATGTATTCTTTGAAGTATAATTAAATTTAGTAAACGAGAAGGAATAATTTATGGAAAATAAATTGTTTAATGTTGACATTCTAAAGTTCTTTAAGTTTAATATGGAACAAATGCTGTAATTGGAATTTTTTTAGATGCATGAATTTTGTGTTGAAGCAGTTTGAAATGACAGTTTCTGTTATAAACCTACTTGTTTATATTAATAAACCGACATATACTTTTGGGTTTAAGAAATATTTAATTTTAATATTAAATGGCTCCATGCAAATCGCCTTCATGTAATTGGCAAAGTTTATAAAAACAAAACATTATCTCTTTAAATTTTATTCTCTTCAGATTTTCTGTTTTTAGTTCCCACGTTTAATAAATGTGTTGTCTATCCTTTACTATAGGGTAAAAGAAAGAAACGGAGCCTGCAAGAAAATATTGGACCGAAACGAGTTTTGCGTTTGTTAAAAAAAATGCAAGAACATTAAGAATTTAAGGAAAATTATGTGCTAAAACTTTATTTTCAATTTAAGATTTTCTGTGTTTGAAAAAGTACTAAAATAAAATTCATTAGAATACTAAAAATGGATGTTATAAATTAATAAATTACGTTAGAAAATATCGTAAATTTTCGAGCAAAGTTTTAATAACACAAAAAAACATCTGCTTTATGCTTCGGAATTTGAATTAATTTAAGGTTGGGTAGCTAATTTTAAATTTGAAACCAGTTAATGTGCTAAAGAAATGTTCAAAGTAGTTTAGAAAAATTTTAATGTAATATGTGTTTCTAACTTAATGTTTGATGCTAAACTATGGATTTCCTTTTTCTCAACTTCTGTTTTGTCACAGTATGACTTTTTGATATGAAAAAAGTTACATCTTCCCCTAGTGAATAACCGTAGCATAATGTCACAAAACCGTTGGTGATAAAGAAGTTCTGTAATTCAATTTGTGTTTACCATTAAAAAGAACACAAGGAACAAATATACATTTTAAAAGCGTTCAAAATTCAAATGTTTTTTTTTTCGAACACTTTTTAACACAAAAAGAATAAATAACTAAAAAAAGTAGATGTCTTGGAGAAAAAGGGATTTTCTATTTAAAATCAGTGACCCAAATAAAACTAAAATCTTAGGCAAAATTGTTTTAACTTGTGAAATTCTTCAGTTGTGTTTAAAACTGTTATTACTTAATGAATCTTGGATGTTGAAATCTTTATATTATTTTTAAATAATAAAAAACAGAAATTTAAAAAAGAATACCTGTCTAATTTAAACGTTTCAATCAAAATGCAATTATGATATGCATAGGATTACAATACAAAAATAAAACAATAATAAATCAAAATTTGTGCTCTTTGTATGCTATGGGTACAGAAAACGAATAGTGTTTCTTTTTGGCATTGCAAAATGTAATAAAGATATTCATATAACAATTTGCAATGTCTATTTATGCCGCACATGTTAAATTAAAAAAATTAGCTTGATGTCAATACTAAAAGCACGGTTAACGTGTGTGTGGTGACTGTAAATTACTATATATTTGTTTTGTCGAATATGTATATTTTTTATTTTTCAAACATTTATGAATATTCAATATTTCATTTTAATAAATAAACAGTACTTATAATTGCGAACTGTTCTTTTGTATTACATACATCAACCATATTTTCTAAAGGGTATAAACTTTTTTTGGTTTTTAAAACTTTCCATAGCTTATATTACTCTAGCTTTATATACTCGACGTTGCACGGGTGTACCCTTGATAATGGTGATATGTGTATTATGTTAATTTTTAATTTATGCTAAGCAATCCCTCTCTCCAAAAGTCAGCACCCTTCCATAATCTCCCTCCATCATTAAGTCAGTGTTAATTATAAAAAGAATATCCGATTAATCCTCGCCTTCCAAGGAGTTTGAGGACTTCCTCGTAGACCCCTGTGATAATTGCCAGTTTCATAACCTGTTATGATTGAACAGTACAATTCAAGAGTACAGGGGGAAAAACCCATTCATTGCATGGGAATCTGTGTGCATTAGGTCTGCTTGGCTAAGATAGCGAGTCATAGCCCACACTGGTGCGAATAAATCAGTTTTGCCTTGGTCCTTATCGGGCGGCGCGGGTTTACTATCTCTATGATCGAGATTCAAGCCAGCAATAGTATGACGCTTGAACCGTGGAAAAAGAACTAAAGGAGTAACAGGATCGCCACTATTCGCCAAGGCAACGTCAATACGGACAGATTCTCTGACAATGAAGAGTTTTTTCCCCTGTACTTTTCAATTGTGTAGGTATAAAAAGAATATTCAAGCTTTTCAAAACTACCGATACCGATGCAGCTGAAAAGTATCAAAATTATAATAGTTTATCTGTATAAAATAACACAGACTCTAAGGAGTTTCCAGCTTTACTGCGTTTAAGCTTTACAGTGCGCAGACTGTTAGCATAATGGGCTGCGATCAAACCTACTAGGCCACCCGGGCCCTAACCCAAACAAGCACTTCTACTGATTCGCATTCGATTCGATCGACAATTCGAAAATGAACGTTGCCAATAGAGGGTTCTCTTTCCACCACCATTTAGCGACATATTTCAGGGTTCAGCTAAGGGAGCATAGAGAGCCCTAGGAGCCTTGGCCATACTTTTAGAATTTTATTTTTATAAATTTTATTTTTGCACTAAAAGTTTCATGTAATAGCACATATTAAAGGAAATTTTATTGGCAACAAGTATATAATAGTGATAATATAAATAATGAATTTTTTCTTTTTTAAATATATTGTTTTTTTAAAACTTAGAAACTTGGCCAAGTCTCCCTTATTAAGGGAGACTTGGTCCATGGTAAGGGAGACTTGGCCCATGCAAAAATGCCTAATTTTAAAGGGCAAAATAATAAATATTTCAAATTGATTTTGTAAGCCATTAAATGTAAAAAAATTATATTATTATTCAACACCCTGGAACACATTTAAAAATCATGTTTACCGTAATATTTAGAGTAATACATTTTTCTAGTATTGTATGAATTAAAAATTCTAATATTGTCCAAAACAAATAGTTTTTTTTATATTTATGTTAAATATATTTTATTCAGTTTGTACACACATTAAAATGCACAAGATATAAGCCTCTGTTTGAATTTTTTTTTTATTTTAACGGCACAAACTGTAAAAGTCAAAGCGCACTTTCAAAGCTACTCGTTCGTCCCCCCTCCCCCTATAAAGAAAAAATCTGATAATATCTTAATATTAATCTGGAGTATTATTATGCTTGAAATAATAACTTATATAGTTTTTGCAGAAAAAGTTTGATATTTGGTCATAAATGATGATTTGATTTAGTTGAGGTTTTCGTTTTATTCTAAACAAGTACAAATACTAATAATCAATATATTACCTTCATAAAGTTATAATCATACGTTATTATTAACCGTGTATTTGATAAACATTATGTATAGATTTTCATAACTAGTTCACTTAGGGAGCCTTGGTCCAGTGGCCAACCCTCCCTTACATAAAGTGGCCAACCCTCCCCACCTAGACATTTCGTAAAGAATGGCACATGGTGCTTTGAAGCCTACTTCATTGCACGAACTTTATAGCTGAAATAATACCTTAATATAACAGTATTTAAAAAATACCATATACTTAAACTTAATTGAATTGGTTTTTCTGAAAAAATCTTACAAATTATGTCTAAAATGTTTACTTTTTGGGGTGAGAAACTTTCTTTTTTTTTATTTTCTCCTCAATGCAAAAAAGTAGCTCAATAAAACTAAGGTGGCTATCTGCTGACAACAGTAGCTTTAGTACCATCTATTGAGAAAATGTTAAAATATTTTTAAATACTAAAATTTAAAGGTGGGCCAAGGCTCCCCAGTCTCCCTTATATCGAAAATATTTCAAATTTATTATATAAATACAGTTGAACCCGGTCATAAAAAAAGTATATTTTTTCATTTTTAATTGATAGCTGGATACTTTTCTAAAAAATGTTTCAAAGAAATAAATAATATTTTGTAAAACAAGTATTTGACGTTCGAGTTTCGATGTGTGTATTCTTAGGGCATTATCGCCCATTCTATATATAGGGTAATAAAAGTATGGCAGCTCTAAAGGCGGGAAAATTCCGTTTTCATCTTTTCGCTCGTGGTTTACGGACATTTTCCGTTTTTAGAGTTAAAAAAACCGTTTTCAGTCGTTACGGGTAAGTTTTGTTCAAATCAGTAATATTTTCTTCTGAAATTTCAGGGTTTTTTTTAACAGTGTAATTTAGCTGCTTCTGAAATAGTACAACATTGTAAATACTAGTCTGAAATTGTACAACGATATTTTGAAGCAATATTTTTGTAGTTTTCGGGGTGAACGGGGCTAGTTTTCCCATGGGGTAAGTTTTCCACCAAGCCTTATATTGGAAATGAGCCATTGGGAATAGCCAACTGCGTTCTTGGTTTCTGAAGCAACACGACCTATGTCACTCACAAGAATCTTAGTTCAGTTGATGTTGTAATATTTTCGTTAGCGCTGTTTTTATTGATTTTTCAACGTTGAATAGTTTTTTATGCTTACATTCAAACCTAAGTTAAACGTACTTTCATTTAACTTACAAATTTATCTTTTTGTATAATAAAAAGTGGTTCCTCTCTCTATTTAAATATGTATTTATTTTCAAAATAACTTAAACCTCCTATCTTCAAAACACTATTAAAGTCAAAATAGGGCGACGGGGCAGGTTTTCCAAAATTTCACGGGGCAAGTATTAAAACATTGAATTGTATTAAAACGTGCTCCAACCTTTATAATATTCCAAAAGCGTAATCATTTTTTGATGAATTACCAAGTAGAATAACCATACATTAAGTTCTGAAATAAAAAGTTTTGTATCCAAACAAAAATAATCTACATAGTAATAAAAAGAAAGCTGAGAGAATTGGTACCATTTTGAAGCGATATACGTTGCTCTAGTAACTGTCAAGAATGGATTTAGTAGCGTAAAAGCATTCAAGACATTAAATCTTCCCAATAAATCGTAAATAATTGCACTGTAAAACATTAATATGTCGTGTTGCACCCAAAATTCTGGAGTAAATTGGCTGGCTAAGAAAAAGGAGAAGCAATATTACCAAACTTTGATTCAAGTGATCGGATTTTTTTTGCAATACTTTAGACAACCCATATAATATAGCACAAAAGTATAGTTACACAAAATGGGAAGTTACACAATTTGCTTGATTTCAAAATTATCCAATTGATAATGACATTTTTATATGAATTTGGTATAATAAACTGGCTTTTTCTGCAAATTAACCTATATTCTGGGTATAATGTTTTGGGCTATTTTAGTTTACAATAAAATGTATATAAAACAACAACAAAAAGTTTTATAAGTGTATTAAATATTTTTAAGAATAGTTGGGAAAATTCCATCCAATTTCGGCAGTCTGTAAAAAATGTACCCCGTATATGGGGGGCATGTTTTCCAGCTCAACGTGCATTTAACCACTCGCTGCCAAGCAGTGCATTTACGTTTTAGGAAAGTAGTAATTCTAGATTGTAGATAACCATGTGAGGAAAGCAATGATATCTTATTTTCTTTAAAATAAATAAAAGTAAAAAATATACAATCAAAAAGAAGAAAACATAGAAAACTGGGCCCGGTCTCCCCTATGTCCAATTCAAATTTTATCCAAAAGTAAGTCTCGACCTTACAATCTTACTAATATAAAAAGGTTGCTTTGCCAACTACTCTGTGCTGGCTTGATAGAAAACGTAATTTATTTTCGTAATTCATAAATGATGATTGGCAAGAAAATTTGACATTCCAAATTAAGAGATTTTTGCTTAATCTATATTTTCTATAATAATAAAAGACTCTGTCTGTTTGTCTGTGGATCGTGAAAGACCTACTTACACTGCTCGAAAAAATTCGAAATTTTTAATATAGATTCCCTGTAATACCTACGTGTGCACCTGAGGCTTAGTTTTTTCATATTTGATTGCGATTTTTTTAATTAATATAATTACAAAAATACGTCATCCACCTGAGAGTGAAAGACCGAAACTGGGGCTTGAAAACACATGGGCCGGGCCGAAACAGGGGCTTGACGTCATCCGTAGATAAACATGAAATCCAGTAAGAAGAGCCGTTAAAAAATTGACACAAATTCGATTTCTACTTTTAATTTTCAATTTGAAAGAAACTTTAGCGCGAGCAAAAATTAAGTATAAACACGAAATATCAAGAGGTTTTCATTTGTAGGATTGTTATTTGACTATCATTATTTTATTTCATTTATTGATTGTAAAATGATTAACACATTTGGGTTGTTCAATTTTAAATATTGCCAAAAGTCGCCAATGAACAGACCGACCATTTTATTACAGCTGTGTCAAAAACACATTACCGTTATTAAAGGTTAACCCGTGCGACGCCGGGTTTAGAAAGCTAGTTTTATCTAAATAAACAGAATACAAGACACAGGAAGACCTTTGTTCTGAACAATTTCTGTAGGGCAAAAAAAGTTACATGAAAAGCAAATTTTAAAAACTTGTTTATTTTTTTTTATTTTTTACATAATTAATTATTGCCTATACTCTGGGAAGCTGGTGGAGCGTGGCGAAAAGCAAGTATGTCCAATGTACGTAAGATGTTACGTGTGTAAGTAAGATTCAAGGTTAGAAAAATACGAATATTTTAACTTGCACTTTGGGGCAAGTTGCTAAAAAAAATACAGAGTGGTTCAAACAAAAGTGGCCCGGCTTAGAAGTAGGGATAAGACAGGAGACAGGAAATGCTGCCAATTCAAAACCCACTGTAAAAACATGTGTACCATGTGAAGCCATTGATCGCTTCAATATTAAGCCCAAACACACGGCGAATTATTTGCCGGTAACTATGCCACCTTCACCTGTGCACTGATCTGATCAACGCACACTGACACAGCTCGTACTAAAATCTGAACTTACAATAGTCGGTGTGCCGCTCTAGTCTAGTAACAACCCAATTAACCACCAAAAAAAATGTGCCAAGTGAAGTCATTGAACGCTTGAATGATTTATGAATTCAACTTGGAGGCTTTTAAGCGGCTTCAATAGTTTTTCTCGCCAAAGACCTCTTTGCATTCGTATCTCCATGCCGGGGCCACTTTTATTTGCTCCACCCCGCACTTCATCGGTTGTTAAAAAATACTAACCCGGCCAATAACTTTACTTGCCATATTTTTTTATAAAAGTATAACGAAATATTTATCAAACACAAATAATGCCCTAACTAAGAGGTCAGGGCCGGATTTCTAAATAGGCTAAGTAGGCTGTAGCCTAGAGCGGCGAATTTTTTTGGGGGCGGCAAATTTTACGACCAATCAAAGCAGCAGTCGGCATAAAAATATTATTATAAAGATACAAATATTTTTAAGAAAGAAAACAAATAATTTACATTCATGCGTAAACCGTAAATGTATATATAATGCTAATATTTCGTAGCAAACATGGTAGATGCGAGGGCAATTGCACCCCTCCTCCCGGATTTCGAAGTTGAAAGAAAAATAGTCGAAGAGTTAAAAAAAATAGCCTATTTCGCTTTCGATTTAGCGTGTAAAGGTACATAGATGATTATAATATGTGTATCTATTTTAAACAGCACATACCACCCTATTTTGCAGCTAACCAGCTACTTTTCCTCGAAGGGGGAGAGTATTGTGACAGGGGCGGCAAATCAATCATAGCCTACAGGCGGCAAATCTTTAAATCCGGCCCTGAAGAGGATTTTGAATTTTCCATATTTTAAGTAGAAAATAGTGTGAACATTTGAAATACAATAAGCACATCACAAGCAGAAAGTGAAATATTTTTTAAAAAATAGCTAAGCTGGTTATTTTACACATACTTCATCGGTTTCTACTAATACATCACGACATTTATAATATCCATGATCAGAGCACGTGTACGAAATAAGCAGAAGGCGAAATGTAATGTAGAAATAAAAACGTCTAAAATATAAAACATCGTTTGGAATTCGATGCCGTCATTTACAATTCCGCGAAATGCAAAAAACATCTTGAGATTGTGTAACATTGCGAACTGTAAATATAGATAGATTGCAATTAAAAGTGTTGGGTTCCCTTTGAGGAGTTTTTAATTTTAAATTAGTTTACTTCCGGAAGATCCATGGAAATCAAAGCCATGCGGTGGTGGTTGCATCCGTGTCCGTTAAAATGTAAACAATGGGAACAATGTGACCGTTTTAGCTGAGATGCGTAATGTCGGACATCAACAAATTTCGCACCAGGGTCATTCTCTATAAATGGGACAAATTTCACTCTTAAAAATTAAAAAAAAAAATATTTTGCAAATGCGATAATTATTTAATATATGAGTTGTACTCGTCAGATACATTAAAATTTTTGTTGGTTCACATCCATTTCAGGATATTTCAATAAAAATATATTTATACAACACTGAACAAATGGCGTAAACTCCTTTAGGTACTGAGCATGGGCGAAAAACAATATATGGTGCATGCGCACCGAAAACATTGCATGCCTTTTTGACTTGCTTCAAGTGTACGCACAGTGTTTTAGTCCTGGAATAGGAACGAATTACGTCCAATGCTAGTTACTAGAAAATACTCTTGATCCGAAAAGAGCGGGGCAAAAAAGATTGTTACATAGTTTTATTTCAGTGTATTTAAAATCAATTGTTTGAGTCTAATTATTGAATACTAATTATACTAAAAATAGTTTTTGGAACCTGATCGTGGTTTATAATTAATATCACTGATGTTAGTCATAATCATAATCTAGAAAAAGAAGCATATTCACTCTCGTGAAGTCGTGGGAAAAGAACGCTGCAGCCGTCTGGGCGGCTGAATGGTCGGGGAACTGGTCAGGCAGTCAGAAAGCCTCTGGTTTGAGTCCCGGCATATGGGTAGGGATATTTGAGTTGTGAGGATATTTGTGTGTTTTTCCTGAGTACCCTGCAACATACGTGCTTGTTAAATCTGTGGAGTCAAAAATCCTAAACAAGGTCACGATGGCGCCTGTGGTTTGCTTTGGGTGGCAACTCAGGTGTCGACCTCGGCACTTGACCAGGGTTGTAAATTACGAGGCGCAATTTGGATGTGTTAAAGCTCCATTGAGGTTAGAAATAGACTGCCGGAAAACGTACAACCTATTATAGCGCAGCAGTGCCACGTACCTTTCGGTTTAAAGAGCATGGTGCGAAGAAAATATAATAACTGAAAATATTATGGGGCTACTAAAAATTACGAACAAACGACAGATTATTTGAATGTTTGCACCAAGATTCCAAATATAAACTACTAGAAATTGCAAAACCGTAATATTTTTTGGGAAACATAAAATAACTTTAGTAATAGAATGAGTTTGCTGAAAGTGAGTTGAAAAAAATGTTGGTGACTTAATAAACTTTATTATTTTAGAATTTTCTATGAATAGTTCTACATATTTTTATTAAAATAATCAACTTTTAATTTTAAATCCTTTTATGCTTTCGCTATTTTCCATCAAATAAATAATGACTGTTTAAAATAGACATTTTTCTCATTTTAAAAATATTTAACTACTTTGTAAGTTACTAATTTTACCCAAAAGTAATGTACTCAGGTGTCGTCTCATTCACTGTTCTAAATTACAACGTCCGTCGCCAATAGCCCTCGTGTAGCTCTAGTTGGACGATAATTCAAACTAACCCGAACTCCACTCATCAAGCATTACATCGGCGGCCGTGAAATAGCCTAACACATGCACTTTGGGAAAAAAAAACCCTACAATTTAGGCACAAAAAAAATCTCGGTCGTGCATGCGCTTGGAAAGAAATATCCAAAGTGAAGTTATCCAATGTGGACAGACTTTCAAGGCTGAGATGTGAGGTAGTGACGTGTGAGGAAGTGAGGATTCCGTAGGAAAAATCAAATAATATAATTTTCAAAGAATTTTTATCAGATTGTATGTTAATCTACATCTAAATGAGCGCAATTTGAAGCTAATAAAAATACTCACACTTATCTATAATTGGTAAATGAGATTGAGGGAGTGACGGTAGTAAAAGACTGGCATGCTATTTTGAATATTAAAAGTACCATAAAAACGTTATCAGTCATGTAGCAAGTCAACTGATGGTTGATTTCGAAGCCTCAATCCTTTAAGAATAATATACCAATTTAAATTAGCTTTCTTAGTCGTTTAGTAAGTTTTTAATTGAACTTTAAATCAGTGTAGTAGAAGTGACTCTAAAACCCAGGGACATTACACATTCATAAAATTACAGAAAACTATTGAGGATAGAAAAACATTTTATACATTTTCGAAAACTACAGAAACTAGTTAACCATAAATAGTTCCACTAAAAAGGATTATTTATTTAATCAAGCCTTTTTTTATGATGTTAATAGTTGTAAAAGCATGTAGGGATAGCGTGAGGGAGTGATAAATCTGGTATTTAAACGAAATTTTCTGTAAGTAAATTATAATTATTTGATATTTTTTTAGTGGGACAAGTTAGGTTGTGGACCAGTTTAAACTAATCAATCACAAACATGCATATATAATTTGAAAATAAAGAGAAAGGTATCCGGGACATCGATTTTTCCCTTTTACAGAGAATAACCCACCAACACATTTTCAGGTCCAATATAAAATAAAAAATCTAAAATTGGAAAATTTTACTTACCCGTTCGGGAAAGTTAGAAAAAATAATACCCTAACCGAATTTTCACTTGACCGGCTTAGTCGAGTAACAGATTTTTTAAAAAACCCTGTAAGAAAATCGGCCCAAATACAAAACATTTGCACATTCAAAAAAGTATATCGTGTATTGTTTCTGATAGACAGTAGAATTCTAGTTATCCAAATCAATTACATCGAAAATCGAAAAATCCTACTTACGTGTTAATTAAAATGTCATTTAAAAATAGAAGACAAAATTTAAAGCTTTTTATTTCCTAAAAATTCCAATACTTTTATAGATGCATTCGGATGGATGGATAGTGGATAATAGCATCTCTACTGTATCACAAAAATACTGTAGAGCTCTACTGTATTACTATTTTACAACAATAAAATCCCACAATTGAAGAGCTTAGTGAAAGAACTTGCTAAGTGAATTTTTTTTTTTTTAAATTGAGATTTTTGTTACATTGAAGGTGTTATTCCCACCTTTAGATATAATAAGTTTCCCTGTTTTCATAAACTTTAAGTTAATTACATGTTTTTTGCTGTTTGCAAGTACCGTTTTCAAATAATGTATGTGCACACTAAAAATTGTAAAGCTAATTTTCTCGTTTTCACCATTTTGTCACTTTGCACGTTCTTCCAATAAGCTCTTCAAACCCCAGCAAAAAAGTCAGCAAAAAAACTTCAAACAAAAAATCACAAATATGCTGATTTTTTTGCTGACGAATGAAGTTTTTTTGCAAACGAGATGATCAATGTAGGTATCATGCTGATAGTTTGCAGTTTTTGAAAAAATTTATTGCTGACGAAATCATCATATTAAATTTCGAAGGAAATCTGCTGCTTATTTAAAGGTTTACTGCAGCTTAAGTTTTAGAAAGGATATAACTTGCATAAATCAACGATCTATGAAGGTTTTACGCTGATATTTTGCAGTTTTTGTTAAGGTTTTTGGAGATTAAATCATTATATTAAATTTTGAAGAATAACTGCTGCTTATGTAAAGTTTTATTATCATAAACCCCAATTCTTGGCTTTTCCTCGAGAAAATTATAAGTATAGGACAATAGTCATTATTTACTCTTATGACTTATGTCGGTATACTTCGTTTCGCTAGGCCATACCATTCACTGAAATGTGCCGCCATAGACGAAGACACTAATTGGCAGAATTTTGAAAGAGCACGTCCTTCCCGAATTTCCGAAGTTCCATTGTTAAGGGAATGTGTACAGAAAGCTCACGCATTACGCAACTCTTTTCGGAGAGATTCAACTTATTGTGTAATGGGTTTCCCTGCATACCTATTTCTTTTGAAAAATTGGGGCCATGTAATCATTAAATTTCAATAGTTTTCGATCTTTTTTTAATGTACACGCAGGAGCGAATTTTTCTTATATTCAGGTATGTGTTAACCCATTTTCATTTAACCCATTACATTCAGAACTTAATGTATAATTATATTATTTGGTCATATACATAAAAAAATAATTAAATTTTTGAAATATTATAAAGGTTGGGGCACGTATATATACAAGGATACTGTTGAAATTCTTGCCCCGTGAAACTTTGGAAAACCTGCCCCGTCGCCATATTTTGACCTTAAGAGTGCCTTGACGATTAGGGCTTATGTTATTTTGAAAAGAAATGAAAGTATCTTAAATTTAAGTTTGAATGTAAACATAAAAAATCACCCAACTTTGAAAAAATCCTAAAAACAGCTCTAACGATAATATTACAACACCAACCCGATAACTTCTCTTGATAGGCCGCGTTATTTCATAAACCAAGCAGACAGTTGCCCCCCCCCCCTCCCTCATTGACTCATATCCAATAAGGCCAGGTGGTAAACTTACGCGAGGGTTCAATAAGTATATTTCAATTTATACTATTTTATGACAATATCCTCACGGCTATAAAAGTTCTTACACATTATAATCCCAATCTGTTAAATTATTTCATTGGATAGTTGCATTATTTAGCATTTAAGTCAAAATTTGTGTAAAGGGCGGCATTTTAAAGACTTGCATCACATGAAAATTGGTTACCACACGGCCCTGATGTCAATGCCTACTTTTTCATTTTCTTTAATTGTTTCGAATTAATAAAAAGAAAAGTAGGCAAAAAGTGCTTAAAATACATCTAATCTATACAGTAAATAAAGCTAACTTAATTAACAACATATGGTGGTAATCAAAACTAACTTCCTCCCAGGGCCGGATTTAAAGATTTGCCGCCTATAGGCTACGATTGATTTGCCGCCTATAGGCTACGATTGATTTGCCGCCCCTGTCACAATATTCTCCCTTTCGGGGAAAAATAGCTGATTAGCTGCAAATTAGGGTGGCATGTGCTGTTTAAAATAGATACACGTACAATCATCTATATGTACCTCACACTAAATCGAAAGTGAAATAGTCGAATTTTTCAAATTGCTCTACTATTTTTCTTTCAACTTCCAAATCCGGGAAGAGGGGGTGCAATTGCCCTCGCAGCGACCATATTTGCTACGAAATATTAGTATTTTATAGACTTTTACGGTTTACGCATTAATGTACATTATTTGTTTTCTTTCTTAAAAATATTCGTATCTTTATAATATAATATTTTTTTTTATGCCGAATGCCGCTTTAATTGGTCGTAAAATTTGCCGCCCCCAAAAATTCGCTGCTTCAAGCTACACTGCCGTGGGCAGGCAAACTGCAGTAATCGCCAAAAATGTGTTTCGGAGATATTTGATCAAACGCGTTTTTGATTTCCCACAAATTCCAGTAAAACATTGAAATTCGAAGTTAGGTGATTCTGAACCTTGAATTAGAAATGTTTTATGGGTAGTAGGTTTTATTTTGATTTTTGCAGGCACACATAGAGAAAAAACATATACTGCAGTTTGCCTGCCCTTTTCGCCCTGCCGTGGCACGACTTTCGGCAGGTAGACTGCAGTATCCGCCAAAAATGCTTCGGCTATGTTTGATCAAAGGCGTTTTTGCTTTTTTTTTCACGAACTCTAGTAAATAATTAAAATTTGAAGCTAAGGTAATTCTATACTTTGATTTAGGTATGTTTTGGGTAGTTGGTTTTAGTTTGATTTTTGGACGTACATATTGAGTAAAAGCGTATACGGCTGCCAATTTGACTTCCTCTTTCTTATACTAACTAGCAACAGTTTGTAAATATAATATAGATAAAATAAAAAAATAAAAAGTAACTGAAAATGAAAAAAGAAGATACCAGACAACTACTAAAGAAGGCACCAGACAATTTTTTTTTCTACAAACCGAAACTCAAAATATATAATAAGTTGAGATCCAACTTGGATAATCTAAACAGCAGATGCATTGTAAATGATGATGGTGGGTAAGTACTTTAAAATCACAAACGATGAATATTTTTTTTTCTTATGGAAAATGAAAATACTTTGAACATGTGCCGTTTGGTCTGAATTAAAACTAAAAAAGAGAACAGAAAGAAACAAACGCCAATCGAATCTCTATAAAAGAACGGATTGTTCTTTATCCCTAAACTTTTTAGGACAGTTCGGAGAGCCACGATAAACATTATCATGTAAAGATTTTGCCAATTATAAGTCCAGAAAAAAAATTACTGGAATTTTGCGCCATTTTATGGCAAATTTTGCGTTGATTTTTTTACGGGGAAAAATTACGTGATATTTAACGAGACCCCCCCCCCCCCTTCCCATCACCCCACGTGACATTTGGTGATATTCGACTCGACCCCCTCCCCCCCTAAACAAGTCACGTAATTTATAGACGCATCCCTAAGGTAATTTCAATAACTTAAAACCAAAAAAGTTCTATCGCAGATACCAATTATGCACTCAAAATTTCCTCTAAAATCTTTTTATGACGTCCTACAGGTACTAGGAGTTCTTGTACCAAATTTGAAGCACGTATCTCTTTTGGTTTTCCAGCAATACCTTTAAAACCAAAAAAAGTTCTATGGCACCTACCTATTGCGCATGCGCAATTTTATCGAAAACGTTATTATGACGTTCGACAAATACTAGGAGTTCGTGTACCAAATTTGAAGCCTGTTCCTCTTTTCATTTTCCAGCAATACCTTTAAAACCAAAAAAGTTCTATGGCAGCTACCTCTTGCGCATGCGCAATTTTATCGAAAACGTTACTATGACATCTAACAGGTGCTAGGAGCTCGTGTACCAAATTTGAAGCATGTATCTTTTTTCAGTTTTTAGTTATTCCTTTAAAACAGGCCAGGTGAAATTATACTGCAGTTTGCCTGCCGAATCTTGAGTTTTTTTCCTTTTACTGCAATTTGCCATTGCCGAAAAATGGTGAATTTGTAACGAAAATCGTCAAAAAAGGTCGGCATATGAAAATATAAGTTAAATAGATGCCGAAAGTGCAAAAAAACGAAAAATGAAAATTTTGAAGTTACTGCAGTTTGCCTGCCTACGGCTAGTACAGCCTACTTAGCTTATTTAGAAATCCGGCCCTGATTCCTCCTTTGCATCACGCCATTGTGAAATAGAACAAATTTCCATTCAAATAATATTGCTCATTAATTCGTCTTTCATGATTGTTTTATTTCTGAGAATTCGATTTAAAACACCTTTATAAATAAAGAAATCCATTCAACGAAAATATTACTTCGGCTCATTTTGCATCCTGTTGACCTTTTGCGTTAAAGCTGGAAATTGTTGAAACGAATGATTTTTCTGAGTAGTAACATGAAAATGATAGGAGTGCTGTTTGTTCTGATGTTCGTGGTAATTTCGAGAGGTCAGATGGAAATGAAGGGCATGGGAGGTTTCTCTGAGTAAGTTCTTTTTATTCATCAAATTTTAGCTTTTCTGCGGATTTGGCAAGTTTCCAGAAACTGAGAACCATTTTTATAGCATCATTTAGGCGGCTCTCGCTACCAGTTTTTAAGCTCAGATTATATATATTTTTTCAACGGACTTTTTGGGTGAATTAAGCCTTTTGACGATTCGGAATATTCCCGAGACTGAGAGCCATATTTTAGGGCACCATCTAGGCGGCTGTTGCTACTAATTTTGGCGCTCAGGTTACAATGAATCTGAGCTCTCAGTGGATGTAAAAATTTGCCAAGAGAACGAAAGCCAGATAAGTCTGCAAGGGACCTTTTACATGCCACCATAATCATGTGACATGCGTGATGACCATTTTCCCATCCTGAAAATCTGCCGACTCAAAAGGGCTCAAGCCTGCAATCTTGAGCTTTCTGCGGATGTTAAAGTACGTTGAGATTTAATTTTGCCGAAAATACGTTTACCAATTCGGTAGTTTAGATTGCTTTTTACATGCCTCATAATCATATGGCATGTGTTAGCGCGCTTACGTGTTTACCATCCTTAAAATATGCTTGCTTAGCCTGGACCTACCTGTTGTATTGAGTATTGTGGGGAATACGGGACCTCTACGCTACTGAGCAAGGCGCTTTATGTGTATTTTAACTGGTAAAAAAATATACGTTTTCAAATTCTTAAATCTGTAAGTTTTTTCTATGATCTATTTGAAATGTTGCCGCACTGCTTCAAGATTATGCATTTATTCAATTGTGTGTGTGTTTAAAAAAAATTAATTGAAGAAATAAGGGACGTTGCGGTTTGGAACCAGGCACCTTCATGCCATCCTAATACTGAGTCGTCTGAACAAAGAAATTAATCGATTGCGAGATTATTGTGTTGACCACCACAGTATATAAACTCCTCTCAGTGAGTAGGAAAAGAAACGATTGATGTGTTTTTTTGCTGTTGCTACTGTCTGAAGTGAGTCAAAGGAGTTTGCAACCGGCTTTAAATCTCGGGAATTTGCCTCCGGCTTTATCCCTTTCACTACTAAAACGGCCCGGACGTCAGTACAA